>JAZHYW010059072.1:0-24260 GCA_037355805.1 Ixodes ricinus | reverse complement strand
ACGCCGTAACTGAGCAATTATTTTGTCTGCGTGACTGAGAAATGTTCCAAGGTGCCAGTACGCACGTAAATATTGGTGATATTTCGGTTCTTATAATCGTCAGCCAAGAAATGAGAAAATGCACTCGCTTTTTCCCATAGAAATGCATTAACCGGAAGTCAATTTCCGATCAAGGTTGCTGTCTGCTTCAATTTGCAGCAGCACACCATGCGCTCTACTCTGGAACCTCTTAGCGACTATAATAACTCTATGCACAGAATGCTTCCAATTGACCCCGTAAGTGATGACGTCACAACATGGCGTCTGGGTCCAAACAAAGCGTTGCTAGGGACGTTGCTATGGACTAATGCATGGAGACTCCACATGAGGCTAGATTTTTGCTTACAAGTAAGTAAACAATTTTTTGTAAGCAACCAAACCTCTTGATATCTAATTATGAAGATGTTCTTGTCGTCTCAGTGTCGTATCGCAACGATGAAAGCCATTTCTGAAGTCTTACACTCCGCTTTGCTTTGGTAGCAGACGACACGATAGATTTGCTGGCCTCTGTTGCAGCGGGCGTCTTCATTAAACGAGCGACAAAAACAAGTGCATCACCATGGCCGTAAAGGCCTCCGCAATGTGCGTTTTTTTTCCTCTGAACAACCCAGCTTAGTTACGAGGGGTGAAAATGCAGCAAAATCAAACCACGTCACGCAGATCAGTTACGACGACGACCTGAAGTGCATTACCGGCGTAGTGCAGGCTACCATGAGAAACAAATCGTACGCCGTCGAGGTAAGTCGTTTGTTATTATTATTATTGTGGTTGTCAGGTTATTAAAGAATTGCATGTCTATCGCGATTTCGCAGTATTTTGCTCTTTTTTCCCCCTTGGTATACATCAAATTCCGTGGATGTGCTCTTTTGGTGAAGATCTTCATCGAACCCGCGATGCGAGTACAGTCTGTAATAGACTCACCTTATGTTTTTTATCCAGTTCTTTCGCGCTTTGGGGTCTTGCGGAAATCTGAAGAAACTGCAAGAATCTCTCTCCACGCGATGGTTACAACCAGGTATACGAAGCACCCTCGCATAGCGCGAGTCCGCAAACAAAATTTGGGATCTCAACCGTTCGCCTAAAGTGCTTTTCTCGCGGGTGCAATGCGATCTTTTAGCAGACTATCATCTCGATCGACGCCCGGACTTTCGATAAACCATATTTTGCATCGCACCCCACTATGAAATCTTAAAAGTGTATGAAACTAATTATATTTCAAACAAATGCGATGTCAGAATATCGTCTTTATTCACACGATTCAAACGACGGCCCCACTTGGCCGGCGGGCGTGTGGCAGACGGCATACTTCTTGCATTCGTCGTCTGCTGCAGGCATCTTGAGGACCGGAAGTTGCAGTCGTAAATATTTCAGAAACGAGCGATTACCGGCACACTTCTGTCGAAACATATATGACATTCAAGCTTTCTATATCTGTGATTTTTAGAAGTTTAAATCCTACTCCTGATTTTTGAACGGTCGAGTTTTCGTAGCGAAACCGAGCCACATGTATTCGTCCATAACAACGACCCTAGCAACGGTTTGTTTGGACCCATGACGTCACACTTACGGAGTCAATTGTTCCAGTGCAATCCTTTTTCTTCTTTTCTTTCAATCAACATATTTGTGCAGCTTTTTCGGAAGCTACAAAAAAAATGGGTTTCCATTTTTTCTATTTTAGTATTGACTGTGCGTTCTACTGACCCTAACGATCTTCGATTAAATTTCGTGGTCGTGTCTAAACCTTAGGGAAACAGCCCGTGACCACGGAAAAGAGAGGGAGCGCGACTCAAACCGGCCAGTTCTCGATCAGCGTGTTTTCGGGCGGAAAGAAACCGAATTTCGAACCGAAAATTCTGTTCTGGGTGGTCGGCCTCTCATATGTCACGTCACTGTAGTCACGTACAACTAAAAATCTCGGCGAGCATAAATACTGATAAATACCCCGTCAGTGTCCCTTTAACACTTCCGGGATGGCACTCTGAAGGAGCGCCGCCGGCGGCACTGCAGGCACAGCGTTTTAGCGGGTTTAGTTTGTTATACACACATTTTTTCACGAAAAGTTTCACATAAAGACAGAACACGAACAGGCACGATGTGCTGTCCGTATCCTGTCTTTTATCGTGGAACTCCTTCGTAAAAAATTGTATGCAATACCAAAATGTTATCTACAAGATGCGCTAAAAATCGACAAGCGTCCTTCTCCTTTACCCACGGGTAGTGTTGCCGGTGTTCCTTGCCACCTTGTGTTCCGAGTGTTCCTCTGGTGTTCCCTCACCGTCCAGCGTCCGCCTCCACAGAAAACTCCACTGAAAACGAGCCTGAAACTGCCTGAAACGCTAGGAAGTCGCGGTTTTGTCAGTTTTGTGGTTGCTTGTTGATGTTTGTCCATTATTGTCGGTTAAATGGTGGATGAATGAATACGGCTGTAGCAACCACTGAATCGGGCGATGGCGTGCGCCACCTAGCCTATTCTGAGCTGCGGAGCTGCTGGCACGGCCGATACACCTTACCTCCCCCCGCCCCCCCCCCCCCCCCCCTAATTTCACTTCAACGCTTACAACAACGTCCTTGCTCCCGCCCAAAGAATCGGCATGTAAATGAAAATAAATAAATAATATCCTTATTCCAACTTATATCACTCTCCGCGACGCCGCGCTTTTGTCAGCGGAGTGCAACCGGCGCGCTCCGTGAGCGACCTTATTGTAGCCGCAACACAGTTGCTCTTAATTTACTTCATACTTTATTGCACTTAAAAAGAGGGAGAGAGAAAAATTGAGCTACACCTAAGCACTTCTTATGAGTTGTGAATACAAACATGCAAGCCGCTCGTCCGCTCCCTTTTCCGTCTGCTGCGCACTTTTCGTCGCCGGTCAGCGTGCGTCATGGAGAATAGAAGGGTAGGAGAGGGCATGACGTCAGCCGCGTAGCCTCAACAAGCCATGCTCCCTTGACGCCTCGCCTCTTTCTCATTTTCCCCTTTCTCTCCCCGATTATCACGCCAACGTGACCACATCACGTGACCGTAGCTAGCCTTGCTAGCCTTCGTCTAGCTATGGTGTGCTAGAATACACCACAGTCTAGCCTTCGATCTGATAAAACCTACTGGACGGAGCGCGCGCAAGCCTGCAAGGAATCCTCCTACAATCAACCATCCATCTCGCACGCGACATGTCACGCGCACCAATTGCCAGAGATCCGCAGTCACGCTGGGCACAAAATCGTTTAAACGTTTTATGACTAGGCTTCACCAATATTGCAACGTGCCCCTCCTAGTACTTCTAACCTCCTTGGCGTGCGTACTCCCCGGTGCACGCCGACTTTGGACGCTCCGTGTTAACGGCGCGCTGATGGACACGCAGCGCCATGGGGTGAGCGGTCGTGGAAACTGACGATCGCAGCGGCCAATGAAAGCCCCGTCGACGCGCGCCGAAGCCAATGGAACCATCAGCTTGCGGAAACTAGGTGCCGTTTTCGCGCTTCAAACTGATGACGTCAGCTTGCTCCATGAAACAGTTAATGCTTTCGCATTAAAAAAAAAAGGCGGGGGAGGGGGAGCATGGGGTGTGCAGAGTTCTGGAGAAAGGCAGGAGCCCATGCAGCCAGGTGTGCCCGCAAAACTAACCTTCCATACCCTTTAAAAAAAAAAAAAAAGGTTTAGATTAGGTTACAAAATATGTCATTCGCTCATGTGATATGGACCCAGAGCCAGAAGGAACGTCGAAATTCTAGTAGAGCTTCGTGCGCCTCCCGGCGCGCAGGGAGCCGCCTGCCCGCGAACGTGGTCGTGCGGAGACGATTAAAATAGTGCAAACTTGACAAGGACCAAAAAAGCACACGTACTGACGGGGCTGGCGGTGACTTTAAACTAAGCTTACGGTATTTCATCATCCAACCAAGCAATATATAACATATTGCCTGCGGACATATAAAACACAAAAATAATTATACATTAAGATTGTTTGTCTACCACCCGTCTATCTTCAGATAAAACCATCCAGAAAAGATAATTCTTTGTCAATAAGACACACTGACGGCATGCTGACGCAGTTGCCTTTTTTCACAAACTTAGTGGATTTCAAAAGCTGTCAGCATCTCGCATTGTTTAACGTGCTCAGCAAGATAACCACTCAAATTGCTTTGTATTGAAAGATTATGCTCGCGCGCTCTCCTCATAGAAACGCCGACTCGTTTGTCCAATGTAGATGCGGCCACAGCTGAGATGAAGTCAGCGCGCCTCACAGCGCATGAAAACGTGTAAGCACATAAAGATGGATCCTCGAGCTTCCAGAGCTGTATATCATTTGATAAACAACTCTGCGAGGTACCATCATGCTGCACCATCTCACGGGCGTTTCTCAGAAATGGGATTGAATCTTCGACACACTTGCTCCGTAACGAAGTGGTGGCGTCGCCGTTCAGACACTGCTCTCTCGATTCCACCGTGGCCATGGCGCCTATGAAGCAGACGGCCACAGATCTTATGCGAGCTTGTGGGGAAGGATTTTCTTGAGAAAAGCCTTCACCAAGGCCCAGGGGCCCCGCAGACAAACGTCGATAAGGACCACACATTCTGTCCTTATCCATCTCCGTCAGCATGATCAAGCTTGTATTAAATTTTATACTAGCGTACCTAGAGTGCTGTCCGACGGCACTCTTGCAGAGCTTTTAAAGGGACACTGACACCCCCCCAAAAATGTTTCAATTTTTTCCAGGCGATTCATTATGGTGCCAATCAACCGGCTACCGAAAGTCCCATGGGTGTGCAACCCTTTTCTCTTTTCAATCAATGAATTTGCAGTTTTTTACAAGTCACAAAAAAAGGGTATCAAATTTTTTGTCTATTTTTAGCATTGAGTGTGTGCCTTCAATGACCCACGACTTCGATTATCTTTGGTGATTGTGTCTAAACCTTAGAAAACGGCACGTGACCCCGAAGAAGAGAGTGAGCGCGACTCAAACCCGGCTAGCTCTCGATCAATGGTCTTCAGGCGGAAAGAAAACGAATTTTGAGCCACAAATTGTGTTCTGGGTAGTTGGGCTCTCATACGTCATGTACAAGTAAAAACCTTGGCGATCATAAATACCCCGTCAGTGTCGACTCAAACCGGCTAGTTCTCGATCGGCGGTTTTCAGAGGCGGAAAGAAAACGAATTTTGAGCCGCAAATTGTGTTCTGGGTAGTTGGGCTTTCATATGTCATGTACAAGTAAAAACGTTGGCGATCATAAATACCCCGTCAGTGTCCCGTGCAGTCCGACGTACGGCACTCCATGCACGACTTCAAATGCCGTCCGAAAGATGGTACGCAATATCCTCCAAGTTTGCAGAAGTGGCACTCTCTTGTTTGCCGAAGTGGCACTCTCTCATTTGCATTCGGATCTTACGTTCTGCAGTAGTGGCAAAAGCTTCTACAAAATACGAGAGCAAAAGCATAACAAAAACGGGAAAACAATTTTTTTGAGGCGTGCATATTTAGGTATTGAACCTTATTCAATTGAGACAACGTCGATTAAGACCATGCCTCCAGCAAAGCATGCTATCCTTGAAACAATCAAGAAATGTGACCCTTTAGTTCCCACATATTATTTTTTATTAAGAAAGTTTTATTGAATACTTATGGCTGAGTATAGACCAACGTACGCTGTTCAAAAATAAGTTGTTTGCCCATATCACCAAGTGTGGGCGCTGCGAGTACGCAGAAACCAGACTTGCGTAAGGTGAAGCGTCTGTGCATGGGCCGTGTAGAAGTAACTGTATATGCCTGTACAGTTACTGTAGGGCCGTGGTGACGGCAGCGCCACCGCAGCGACGTTATGTCAGAGCCACGTATTCATGTACTCTCCTAAATGGCGAATTTAACACAAAAGAATACAGCGAAAGTAGGCATACTAATTTCGCCCGCAATAGTATGCCAAAAGCATGCGGTTCCTAACTAATTAGGGGACAGCATTCACTCCTTAAGAACACCGTAGGATGACACTCGAATGAGGGCATAAAGCAAGCATAAGTGGATTTAATGGGGGGAGGGCAAGGGGAGAGTACCCCTCTCAAGCCCCCCAAAGTTAACATCTTTTTAATGAAAAAATTTATATACTCATGCCAAAAGTTTAGTTTTTGGTGACATAGAAAATATAGGGTCAACAAAATAGATCTGGGCAAAGTTTCGGCTGCAACATTATCTCTCAGCACAGCTCCCCCAACCCTCCATCAGCCCAATGCCTACAAACCCCCCCTCCTCCTCCCACCGTAAGTCCACCCCTGCCATAATGTGCTGCGGGATGGCACTTGAACGCTCCGCAACAGCGCACTCTGGGTGCTGTAAATTTTTATATCCCTTAGCCGATTTGCAAAGAACATTGCTGAAATAGTATGCACTTGACGTTCTTCAACAATGAGAAAAAAAGAGCCCAATGACCGTCTTTCTAGGTAAGAAAAAACATTTTAAAACTTAAGTCTGCTCTTTCTGATTACTTATAACTGTTTTCCAAGAATTCTTTTTTGTTAGAATTGAATACCAGATTTTATTGTCCACCATACCTGCTACAACAATGTTAACTTATCTCTATCCTTCATTTTTAACATTGAGAATGTTTACAGTTGGGAGGACGAAGTTCTCCCAACTGTTGCATTCACAACTCATAAGAAGTGCTTAGGTGTCCTCGGACTTTTCTTTATATTTATGTAAAAAATGCGTTACAGCCATGTTCATGGGAGAAGCATTCAGCTATATGCGAATGCCGTAGCTAATTTCTTCTGAAGATATAAAACCGGACAGGACAGCGCTCTGTCCTGTCCGGGTTGTCTCTTCCTTTTGTGCCTTTTTGCGCTGTTTTATCTCATCATGTTTAACAACTACCAACTAGCCCAGCTCTCAACCTTATTAGAATGTACTGCCTCGTGGTTTGAGTTGAAGTGCATATAGCTGTTCCTAAACTCCACAGCAGCAGGTTTGGCAATCAAGTTCCTCGTTGTGCCAAGGAGGCTAGAAGAAGGCAGCACCGGTTATAGGGTCGGAGCAATGTTTGCACACACCATTTGTCACTCGGTGTTGGACACTGCAATCTGAGTGTCCATGCTGACCACACTAAATAAGAAGGTTCCAATATAACTCTTTCTTAACACACAGCAGCCAGAACTTGCATCGAGCCAAAAGTCTATCAAAATCAAGCCGATTCTGCTTTACCACTTTCAATACAGACAACACGTATGGCAGAAGGGAACATTGCTTTTATTTGTGAGACACCTCACAGGACCATCATACGGGGTGCTATAGACATGGACATGAGCTCCTGGAAAAGAAGCTTGCAGGCGTACGGGAGGCGGATCTGAGAGATCTGCAACCAGAAAAAGAAAAACGATGATGTTAATGCGTGGAAAGAAACGCAGATACTGGATTATTCTGGGAGTACGAAGTGGCTCCACGGCCCCTGTAAACTGGCATCCAGTGACATGTGCGTTGAGCTCAACGTCAAGAGTTACCACGAGCAGGGGTGCGCTTTGAAAAGTGCATGGCTCGCACAAGCGCCGATGCAAATGAGGCACTCTGCAGAGCTAAACTCTCGCAACTGTGCCCCTGATAGCAATGCACATATGTGTAGTACCCTATATATTTCTGACCAATAATAATCTGGCAGCCCGAGAAAGCTATGTCTCCTTGTGTCAGCTGCCGCTCAGGAGATTCTATAGAATGTTTACTTCTCAATTCTTCCAATGAGCTTTGACATACTTTCAGTTTCGTTTGGACTGCACACAACCTGCGTGATAAAATTTAGCCTCAAGACAAACCGGTATAAATCTCTGTTGAGCGAACTCGCACGCACCTCCATCCATTCAGCATTCATTCGTCCCATAGAGCCACTGACGGCATCCACAGAGACGACCGCAAAAGACAGCATCTTTTGAACCAGGACGAGAGTATGTCACAAGGCAGGGTAGTCCGATGTAGTCAAACCCGGCTACGGATTTGACTACATCCCAACGGATCCCAGCGGCTACGGATTTGACTGCATCCCGGTGGATCCCGTGCGTTTCATGTACACTCGTAGTGGTCCGATAATTATAGCGGAACAATTTATCCGCCAAATTTAAAGAGGAGTCACAGCAACGTTACTTCGTGATGTCACAGCGTCATGTGACGTCAGAATCTTCCCACTAAATTTAGCAGAGAAATTTCTCTGCCACGTCAGGGTACCAAATGACATCACTGCGTCACGTCACATTACGTAGTCAGGCGATGTCAAGGCGTCACACGAACATCGTTTGCTGAACTTAGCGGGATGTCAGTCCACTATAATTTAACGCGGCAGCGCAACTGTTTGCAGTGGCGTGAGGCGACTCGACGCTCGCCACAGTTCATTTGCAGGGTACGGCAAGAAACCGGGGATTTGTTTTTTGGCCCGGTCCAGAAATAACAAAACTATTTCTCCCGCTGTCCGTTAGGCGTGCCTTCCACGCCGCTCTCCGACCACGGTTGCGCCCTGAGAAACCCCGGAAAAGCCCGAGACTGCGAGCGAGTCGCGGGTGTAAGGTACGGTACCTGGGTCTTGTTGCGGCAGCCCTTGCACTCGAAGGTGTTGTTGCGCAGGTTGGCGATGGCCAGCAGGCCGCACAGGTTGCAGATGTGGGCCCGGTAGGGGTCCGACACCTCGAACAGCCGCTCGCGTAGGAACTGGGCTGCGCCGTGCGAGATCTGGCAGTCCCGCTCCATCTCGCCGAACCGGAGGCCGCCGTCCCTGCACAAGTCGGATACTTCGGCGACCTCCAAGCGCTCGGCAAACGCGGTTCGATCCCAGCTTGAATCTTGAGGCCCGTTCACACTCTTGTGTTTGCTTAAAAGGGCACTCTAGTGGATTCTGAGACCGTATATTAATGGTGATAACTCAATCTATAAGCTCAAAGCATATTAAAAAAATTACGCTCCTGGGCGGTTGATTTCCTATTAAAACCTAATTAAAGGTCGTGACACGCCCTCCTTTCTGCGCCTTAAAGCAGATGCCATGGGGCACCGTCGGAGGGTGTTTTTAAACAATGATTGCTCTATTATGTCTCCTACGCCCAAAGATTTGATGTTTCGGTCAAAATATAATGCACAACGTGCCTAAAGAGAGCAATAATAGTAATGTTCGGAATCTACACGTAATTAAGTATTTTCGTTGGCAAACTTTAGTAGCAATGGTGGGGACCCGAAGATGGTCCCCCACAAGAGAAAATAGTGCCCGTGTATTTCTATTGCTGCGAGTTTGCTAGGACCTCTTGCCGTCCAGATCTGGTCGCTTTTATTGACTAAAGCCCCACAAACAATATGCCATCCAATACAAGCTTCTATAAAAAGCATGTGACTGCCCCTTTAGGGGGGACACTGCCTAGAGATTTATCTTCTGAACTACTCAAGTGATCGGAAAGAAATTTGCAGGGGAGATTTATTGTCAGATGTAGGTGTAAATTTAGTTCAGAAACATCTTGATTGTGGTATCAGAATACTTTTACCTTCAAACAAAAGATTCCTTCATATGAAATTTGCAGCAAAAAGTGGAACTGAGAAAAATGCATTTAAACACCTAACTCTTTTACTTTGTTAATGCCTCACAATGTGTTGAAACATTGAACTCTTTTACTTTGTTACTGCCTCACAATGTGTTGAAAATATTTTATATCAACGTAACTATTTGGTGTATGGTTATCAAATTAAGTGTAAGGGTATATAATTATTTTCTAAAAACCAAACACCTCAAAATTAAAAAAAAAGAAATTAAAAAAATATTTGAAATTTATGTTTTTGTTTTTAACTGAGTTCTTGCCATCTTTTACAATGAGCGAACACACTGGTAAAGACACCAGTCGGAGAGGAGCTCAAGGCGCCATAGTTTTTCTGCTTGATTAAACCCGCACCTTCTACACCGGCCACGCTCGGTGCACACTGCCGTGTTTGATTTACGACTGCAGCCTATACCAAAACGCAAAAATACGTATGCTGCCCGCACTTTCCTGCACTGGTGCAAGCTGGAGCAGTAAACCGAAGGAGCCCGACGACGACATGGCGCTCATGGCGCCATCTACGTTCGCATGACTGACGAAGCGGAGGCTCACCTGGCCCTGCCCTCCATGGGTTGCCGGACCAGGATCTGCACGGGACCTCGAGCCCGGGAGTGGATCTTGTCATCCACCATGTGCTTCAGCCGCTGGTAGTAGGTGGGGCCCAGAAAGATCTGGGCATTCACCTTGCGCCCCGTGTGCCCATTGTACATCACCTGCAGAGACGGCCGGTCGGTGGGAACGCCTCGTAAGTGAAATTGTGTTGCGTGTGTCCATACGCGGAAGGAGGTTCAGCTCAGCTCGCACTGCGCATCTTTTCGGCAAATCTAGTGTCACGAAACTAGGTTTAGGGAAAGAGGTGCGCCGTTTACACGAGAGGGAAAGAGAGACACGCATCTGGGAAACGGTGCGTGCACTCCTCGCCCTGGGAGCGAGATTTTGCCGGAACTTTATTAAAGCTTGCCAATTACTCGAAAAAGAAACACGGACACTGCCAACGGTCGCTGGACGTCTCCGCGACGTCTGGTTTTCGAGGCGGAGCGAGCTCTCAGAGGAGCTTGATTTTCAGCCGATTTTGTATCCGAGCCAAAGCAAAAAAAAAAAAAGAAACACAACACGACGATGAGCATTAAGCGGAGAAGCGGTGCGTACGGTCGGTACGGGTTGGCGGCTTGGTGCAAACACCTCGCCGGTTGCAACGGGTGCAAGCGCCGCATATAAACATGATGACTGGGGATAACTTATCTTTCAGTCGTGCCAAAATTTCTGAAATTCAGATCATCCTATAGTAATTGGTTTTCACTGGTTGGTTGCGTGGTCACGGTGAGCTGCTATTCGTGCTATTATCCCGTGCTTGCACCTTTCTTCTGACGTTCGTGCTCTTCAATTTTGATGTTCTGCACTATGATACATTAAACCTAAACCTAAAAGTAGACCACCTCTGGCTCGTTGCCGGCGGGGTCCGCGGCGGCCGCTGCTTGTTTCTCGTCAGGGAATCCCACAGCCCGGCCGCTCTACCTGCCCTTCTTGGATGTCTCCTGCTGCCAAGTAGCAAGCAGCCTAATCGTCAAACCACGGAACCACCAATATTGTCACCTCTTAATCAGAAAATTGCCCCATTTTGATGCATCGGCCACCACTACACATCCGCCAGTCCTTTGCCATTCGCAGTCCTTTTTCTGAGTTGGCAGGCCTAGTAAATGGGGAGAGCCAAACCTCTGACAACAAAGTTTATCGAGTGATATTAATAAAGCAGACTGTGTCTTGACACTATGCACGCTTCACATCATTATGCTGCGAGATGCCCGATAGTACTTCCGGTGCGGAAGACGAAGGTTTGGTAAAATTCTTGCAAATCAATACATTGCAGTTCTTGCGCATCAAACTCGATGAGCGAAATATGCCAATTGCACAAAACCCCAACTTTTCGAAACCACCGCATGTGCGAAAATGTTTTGTGCGAATAAACCCTTAGTCGGCCCCAATAGGCGTCCGGTGTTCCCACGCGAGTTTTTTATCATTCAAGCACAGTTCCAGTTTGGGGCTTCCTGGTTTTTACGGATTTTGTATGAAACCGGCTCGGGGCTCATACTTTTTGCGGTTTGTCGGCACGCACCGAAAACCGGGAACTCGAGCAAAACTTTTATTTATTTATTCATAAATAAATAAATAAAGCTCGAACAGGGTCAAACATGACATGCACATACTACTATATCTCGAGAAAATGTGGCAAGCGTGTGTGCAGCGTGTTGAAGAGGGACGTCTGCACAAAATGATGTGAAGTCAACAACCAAGATAAGGCGCCGACAAATGTGCATACAAAGTGCCACTCGTTTCAGACGTCTGCTTTAGGAGGGTTCCTGCTGGACGCTGGCACGTGTGGCGCATAAATCTGTAGTCGGCGGCAGAACGGGGAACAGTGGGGAGAAGTTTCGGTCGCCCCTCCTCCAGCGTGAGCTTCCTACCTTCGATATTGCTTTGGTGCAATTCAGCAAAACGTCTATCGGCAGCGCACGACACCAGATCTACGACGGAGCAGCGGGTACGGCCTTCGTAAAACTCGCCTCGTTTCCACGCAGGTGGTAGCCGTACTCTTGGAGCAGGTTGGAGATCTTCTGCACGTTGACGGAGTCGTTGAATGGGGTGGCGTCGCCGATCTCTCCCTTGTTGGCCGAGACCTTGCCCTGAAGGCACTCGATCAGATGGCCTACCGTCATTCGGGACGGGATGGCGTGGGGGTTGATAATGATGTCCGGCGTGAGGCCATCCGCCGTGAATGGCATGTCCTGCAGAAAAAGTGAATTGCTGTGTGTGTAACCATCTTCCCCGTGGCCGACTTTCCTGAAGACAACTTCCCCGTGGCCAGCTTCGGCCCAAGAAGCGTGCCCGCAAAGCTCGGCCGCTTGCAGTGTTACCTGGAGGTTCGCCCTTTCACTACAGCTTTCGAGATAACTTGTTTACCCCTCATGCACACCCTGCTACTCCAAGTTATACTCATTTTGCATTTTAAGCTCACTTCCTGCCACTCCCAAAACAACTTCACTAAAAAAAAAAAAAAAAGACTTGTTGCGTTATTAATGGGGAGGTCGCCTAAACACACAGAACTTGTAGGTTAGATTCCTAGGTAACAAGTGAAGCGCAGGCTTCGTGGCTCCGCCGTCCCTCGTCTCGACGACTCAACCCATGAACTCTCGAACAGAACTCTCAAATAATTCCGATCCTTGATGAAAGTGATACTAAAAAAAGCAGCTTATATGAGTGGCTCCTTTATGTGGCATGCCGTGGAAACAATCATAGAGCAGATAGCCTTTTCCAGTGCCAAGTACTGCTGCATTTACGCGGCGAGCCAATCTTGTACCGTAGAATACCGTGCATCCGCCCATCCCACATTAAGCGCCCATTACCAAATTTGTGAGATCTGAGAAAATAAGCACAGTACATTTATATGTAAAATTGATGACCGGACAAGCGCCCATACCCCATTCTTTGCGATTACCTCCAAAGTTTGAGTGGGCGCTTGCCCAGTATTTTATATGCACTAGTGGAAAGACGTGACTGCACATGAATTCTACGCAACTGTTTTGTTATTAAAAAAGAAGAGAGAAAAAAAAACCTGTAGGGAGTAAGGACCAGTCAGAAAAGGCGAAATCGCGGAAACTAAGTGCCGTTTTCGAGCTTCAAACTGATGACGTCAGCTCGCTCCACAAAACAATTAATGCTGTCACAAATCAGCAGAACCCATCCTTTGGGAATGATTATCTACGTTAATGCGAATAGCATCAAACGGTGCGGAGTTATGCGCGTTCGTCAGGTGGCCGGCACACTCTAGATACGCCAGCCCACTCTTGAGGCGATTCTAAATTTGTTGACACTTTCACAGCCCTGCGCACGATCTCCGCAGCCCAGCACGTGCGTTTGTGTCACTTAGGAAGGCGAGCAAAGCACGCGCTATACGCACAAACACTCAAAATGGTACCGACCAGACTTTCTGGCGTCTCAGCTTAGTCTCAACCAACGGTACTTAAACGGTTGTTTATATCTTACCATAGGACGGCTTACAGCGCTGTCACAGCAGGTGGCGCAGCTCCATGCACGAGGGCTCATTCCGCTCTCGTGAGGGCTGAGCACGGTCGCTACATCACCCTCTCCCGAGCGCGGGAGAGGGTGAGCTAGCGGCCGTGCTCAGCCTCACGAGAGCGGAATGAGCCCTCGTGCATGGAACGCGCGCGCACCGGTAGCTGTGACAGCGCTGTAAAGCGCGTCCTATGGTAAAGATATAAACAACCGTTTAGAGTGCGTTGAATGACTGCCTTCATAGCTCTGTGGTTAGCGCGTCTGCCTGCTGATCAAAGGGTCAACGGTTCGAATCCCAGCCGGCGCCGGTCTTTTTTATTTATTTATCGACCCGCGGCGTAAGAGGTTAGATAGCCAGATAGATATATAGATAGATAGATAGAGATACATAGACGAAAAGTGCGTGAAGTAGCCAAAGAATGCTATTCGCATTAAAAGAGAAGAGAAGAAAAACGGCAGTGAAAAGGGTGAAGGAGAACTCAATTTTTAAAACACATATTTCTGAATGTACCTGTATTCGACAGTATACCGTAAGTAAAAAAATAAACCTAACTGCCCCCTACCCCACACTCCAAAAAAAGATGCATTTTGAGCTGGAATGATTTCAAAATATGCCCACACTTCGAGATGTCGACTCCCGAAATAGAAACAAGTTTCTGAATTGCTCCTAGATACACACCCAACTTCCCAAAGACATTTTTTTATAAAACAAATGTGCCACAAAAAAAAAAAAGATGGTTTTCTTTTTCTTAACTTTATTGCCAGACACATTTCGAGTTTGGAGCAATTTCGAAATGTTCTTCTATTTCGAGACTCTGCGTTAGAAGCCTCGACAACACCAGCATTGGTTTTCCAATCCTAGCATTAGTTGCTTGGGAAGGCTAGGAGCACAAGCTTGTCCGAGACTGAAAAGAAAAGGTCTTCTTCTCCCTAAATTTTATTGCCAGACATATTTCGAGTTTGAGAAATTTAGAAATGTTCTTCTGTTTCGAGACCCTGCGCTCAAGCCAGGACAACCCCAGCATTGGTCCTCAATCTTAGCGCTAGTCAGTTGGGAAGACTAGGAGCACAAGCCTCGCCTGAGACTATGCTTCTCAAAAACCCACTAAAGCAAAAGAAATCTGTTAATCCCACAGGAGTTCGATGTCCTGCTCCTTGCATACAAAGAGCATAAGAAAGTACCACATTTTCCGGACTATGAACCGCGGGACCATACATGCTTAAAAGTTGAAAATGTACACGGTGCAGGTTATCTGTAAGTGCAGCCCATGCGAGGATTTGTTTTTTCTAGATTGTTTGTTACGATGAGATGCGACGGATTTTGTGAATGCAGAGTAGGTCAACAATGATTTAATACAAGCTTCTTTGCAGAGCTAATAAAGCAGGCATTGGTCAAGGTGTGCTGACATAACCTTTTTTTGTCCGGGTATGGACCCCACGTGCGTAGTATGCACTGGGAGCAGACTATGTACCGGGTGCAAACTATGCACGGGCACATAGCGCACAGCACTTACGAAATGCACTGCACTCATCGCACTCCCAGAATGTGTTGCAATCCCAGTGCCGCACAGAGAATTCGTCCCGAATTAACCTGCCGAGTGCAAAGCCATGCTGCCGCGAAACATGGGACAGTGCGGTCACTGCAGTGTTTAGATTTACAACTACTTAAAGGGATTGTGAAGACGATTGGGAAGCTGAGTTCACCGATTGAAATAGGATGTCAGGCGTCTTCCGGTAACGTCCACAAAGTTTTAGTTTAAGGTTGCGCTTTGTGTTGCGCAAATTACTTTTAAGAGATCCAGCGGAATGGAGCCAAGAGCCGACTTGACAGCGTATGCAGCCGGGACTGTGGGAAAACCCAGCTTTGTGCCATGGCCTTCGTGTTAAACCTGTCGTGATGTTCTGTTCACTTGGTGCGTAATAGCGGCACGCAACCATTATTGCTTTTCGTAATGTGAAAAGCGCCAGCTGCAACGCTGCTCGGGGCAATAAACGATGTCGACATAAAAATAACATCCATACATACAGTTCGATTTTAATGCATATGAGTGAGTTGCGCCGACAAACGGCCGCAAGTCACCAGGTCATCAGTGCTGTAGCGCTGTGACTGGACCGATTCAAGGAGTAGTTTGGCAAGCGGCATATGAATCACGAATGTCCGGGTTGACGCCAGCCGTACGCAGGGTACAACGCCTCAAACCACAGAGTGCCGCTACAACTCACCGTGCCATCTATGCTCATGGCCACTAAATTATACCGAAACCAACTGATCATTGTTGACATCACCTCCATATTAAGAGGTTGCATGGTGGGAAAGCCAAACGTCAGTTTCGGTTTAAACAATTTGTTATATATGAAATATTAAGCTTCATAGAACTGTATGAAAAAATTTAAGCATATTGCCAGGTCCCTAAAAGATAAGAGAACACCTTTTCTAAAAAAAGTTCAAAATCGTCTTTATGGTTCTTTGAGCAACTTGATTGTCGTGGAGATATTTACAGACAATGTATGCTTTCGGCCACAACCTGACAACAAAAAACAAGTGTAAGAGATAACAAAAGGAGATAAATCTTTCAATTATATTAAATGTCTCACACTGGAGAAAACACCATTGATACTAATTGTGCAAGAGCTTGATCAGCTTTAAGTGTGAACCACTGAAAGGATACCGTTTTCACAATAGGTTGTTGGAATCTCCACCTTCGATTCGATTCTTGGTCGCACACAGCTGGGCCAGCTTTTGTTCCTAATGAGCGCATTGAAATCGAGCTTCTCAAGCAAAACTTTCAGCCGTTCCACTCTGGTGACGATGGAAGACCAGCGAGCTGTACTTGGATGGGCCAACCTCAAGGACGACCCCCTGGACGACCTCAAGGGCGACGCCAAGAGACGACTCTACGGGGACGCACCTCGACGACGACGACGACGTCTAGGACGACGCCTGAAGGAAGACGTAGTGTGACCACCTTAGGGACGACCTCAGGACGATGTCTAGAACGACCTCGACGACGACGGCCCAGGACGACCTCAAGGAAGACGCCAGGACGAGCTAGGACGACCTCAGGGACGACGCTCTAGGACGACCTCAGGAACGACTTCTAGAACGACCTCGAGGACAATGTATAGGACGACCTCAAGGACGACTTCTAGGATGACCTCTAGGACGACCTCAAGGATGACTGCTAGGACAACTCCCGAGGACCTCAAAGACAACATCTAGGACGACCAAGGACGACATCTAGGACGCCTAGAAATTCGGGCCTTTCCACTCTGAAGAAACCAGAACGGAAAGGCTGGAAAGGCTGCCGCAATCAGAATGAGGCCAGCAAGCCAGTTGTCTGGTTGCTGCCGTCGCTCAGATGGCGGCGAGCTGTCCAGAGTTTTGTGTCGACATTTGTTTGGTACTGGACACCATCCTCGGAAACCTAGGCCTTAATGAAGCCTCGCGTAAAAAAACAAAGAGTGCAGGATAACTATGGCGATTTTGCACCAGCATCGGTTAAAATCACTAGTGTTTAGTTTTCTCGGCTGCTAACTGATGCATCACATGCTTGCTTGGCGAGCTTTCTTGACAAGTGTCAGTCCACACGTGGGTCCCAATCGCCATATTTTGAGCGACAACTTTTCACCCGTACACCCGTGAGAGAGATCTCGCATCCACTGATGCGACCATATGCCTACAAATCGACTTAAAACTTGCAAAAGTATGTATTGTTCACTGTTTTGTTAATTAAATAGCAGGAAGTCACAATTCAAGCTCACGGTTCTGTCACGCCCTCGCGGGACGCAATTTCTAACAGAAAATCTCTCTTTTTTCGGTTCCACTTCAGCTTATAGTGGACCAGTGGCGGACAAACCCCCGTCACCTGCCTCGCTCTCGCACTGCCAGAGTGGGATGCACGATGGTATTGCATTCTGGTGCAAGCTCGATTCCCTCGGTGCAGCGAAGTGCATGTACGTCTGAAGTGCCGTCGCTGAAACATACTCTGAGACAGCAGCCACTCGTGGAGTGCTAGCCTAAACGAATTCGCTCTGCACTGTGAGTGGGCACAAGTGCAGTGAAATAAACTCGACTGTAGGAAAAACTTTTCTTTCGAACCAAAATTTGCCCCTATAAACTATGCACCGAGTAAGTTCGGAAAACACAGCACGTGGTGTAAGGGCCGTGTCATCCTAATCGACGGGCTCAGACAATCAATCACTGGTCACTTTACAAATAAGCTCCATTTTAATTATTCTAAATTACATTATCTCGCAAAAACCAGTTTTGTGGCAGACATATTTCGCACGAAGGCCATTATTTTTCTCCATCTCTCGACGCGAGAACGAGCGGATAAAAGGAATGCAGTGACCCACCTCTTGGCGGTAGGTGATGCCGCACGTGCTCTCTCTGGCCGTGCCGGCTGGCAAACTTGTCCCCGATCTGCGGGATGCGCACCGAGCGCACCCGAATCTTGCAGAACTTGTAGCCCTCCGCGTTCACCGTCAGCATCACCTGGTCCACGATGCCGGTCTCGCTGTTGCGCAGGAAGGTGCTGGCATCCCGCTTGGTGAACCGGGCGGTTGGTGCTCTCCCAGCTGGAGTTCGGAGAGAATGTTGGCGACTGCTTTTTAACACGCCGATCAGACTGTCGCGGGCAGAACAGGAATGCCGGAGACATTCCAATTATTCGTGACATTGTCTTTTTTTCTTGCATGCTTTGGTTTATTGTGTAACGTCAGTGTCCGGTCACGGTGTCATGTGACGTACATAGTTGTGGTACAGTGTCATCTGCCAACGCGATGTCACGCAACATGGTGTTATGACGAGACGTTGCATTACACCACAACCTGACATGCAGCGATACGGGACCCAATACAGCGAGCACGTGTTCTAAAATGCGTCTTTCGCACATTGGAACACAATGAGGAGCATTCCAATCAGAGGGCAAAATAGAGAACGCGTAGGAACTGCGCAATGACGAGGCATTCAAGTACGAGCGCTCATTGGTTGAGGTCGGGGGAAACAAAATCACATGGCGAATTTGGGGGAGGGGAGGGGTAAACAAACACATGAGGTGCGCAAAGAGCAGACGTATTTGCAGGCCACATAACGTCGTTGACGCCGTGACATCACATGATGCCGCGACTTCGCACCTTGATGTCATGCGACACCGGCTCACGCGAAAGGCCAGACGCACCACGGTCAAACGATTCGAGCAGCTTACGAGAGCCACCCGCCTTAGAACAACATGGGACGCGGACTCACGTCATCGTCGTTTTCGGGCAGCGTGATGGTCTTCCCGATGATGACGTCGTCCCCGGACACCCTGGTGCCCGGGGCAATGATGCCGCCGTCGTCCAGCTTGTCGTAGATGGCGTTGCGCATGCCTGTGCGTCGGAGAGGAGCAACGTCAAGGTCCCAAAGGAAGTACACGACGTTCCTTACCTTGGCACGTCTCCCGGGTCGGTTTTTCAAACTGCTCTTCCTGGTCGCCGACCCGCTTGCACTCCGAGTCCTTGTACGACCGGTAGAACACGGACCTGAGCAAAGAGCACAAAACGTGGGTCTGAAGAGCCTGGAAAATGTCAATGGATGCTGCACTGGTGTGCCGCTGTCTCAGTCGGCACTGTGTCGCACGCCCAAGTTAGCAGCCACACTGTACTGGCTAAATTGCCACTGAAGAGTGGCACAGACTAGAGGCTGAATCCTCTACAGTAGGGATCGGTGACCGCTTGCTGCCACGGGCCAAATTGTCGCAAAGTAGAGACAGAGCAGGCCAGATAAACATCCGGGAGGGTCACGCTTAACGGGCACACTCTGCGGTTTGCCTGCTGGCATGACCTGCACGCACCGAGAGGGCCTGAAGGACAGTATAGGGCGAGAGAGAAGCGTAAAGCCTGGCTCCAATGCAGAACACACAGATACATAAAAAGCAAGATGCAAAGCTCCCTCCAGAGCAGGTGGGTATGTACTCCATGTCTAATTACCATAAAGTTCCAAGAGAACGCCCGCCCCCGAGGGATCGTCAATCCTGTTTTTCTTGCTAAATATCTGTAATATAGTAATTCCGAAACATCACCCACCCCCAAATCCTGTTGGACGTCACGCAATGTCCGACGGGAATCGCATAAACTGCGCAATTCGCTGTACCGGCACGTCTGACAAGTGAGCTCATAGCAGGTTCCTGAGTTTTGTCTGCGATCTAGGCGCGCGATATCAGTTCCCGTAACGCACGAGTTGTTCTCGCGTGTATGTTGCACCATGAAATGCAAATCTGCTGCATCCGCAATTTGCAGTATCCGTTCCCGTGACAAAGTTTTTAACAGATTCCGACGTTTTTGACAGTGATCTGCACACGCGACCTCGATTCCACGCGAGTTGACCCTTGTGTATATTGCATCGTGAAATATGATTCTGCTGCGTTCAAGACCTCTGGTACTTGTTCCAGTAACATACCAGTTTGTAGCGGATTCCCTCTTTTTGTCCACGATATCGGTTCCCACGACAGGCAAGTTTGTAGCAGGTTCCGGCATCTTTACTGCACCATTAAACTTGAATCTGCTGAGACGTAAGTTCTCGGCAAGTTTCCTGCAGGTTCTTCGCATCATGAAATCTGTTCCGTCCACAACCTGCAGAATTCTTTCTCGTGACACAGGAGTTCGCAGCGAATTCCCGCGTATTTGCCGTATTGTGAAACACAAATTTGCGGTGTCTGCAATTTGTGGTATCAGTTCCCGCGTCACGTGGTTTGTAGCCGGTGCCAGGGTGTTGATCACTAATTCTTGACAAAGTTTTGCTGTAGCATCCCAAAGATAGCCCACCCCATGTTTTTAACCACTTATCTCTTCATTTTGGGTGGGCACTTTTTCGGAACTTTGCGGTAGGAGGATACCTGCAGCACTAACTCCTTCAAATAAGAAATGGCCATTCTGACCGCACTCAAGACCATTGCGGAGCTACGAGAGACTCACCTAAAAGCCCCTGTCCACGGCCGACGCGTTCACAATGATAGAGTCCTCCTGGTTGTACCCCGTGTACGACATGATGGCCACAATGGAGTTGATCCCCGCGGGCAGCTCCCTGAACCGAAGGTACTCCATGGATCGCGTGGTGGTGAGCGGCTTGTGCGGGTAGTACAGCACGTGGGCCAGCGTGTCCATGCGCACGTGAAAGTTGGTGATGTAGATCCCCATGGCCTGCTTGCCCATAGCAGACTGGTATGTGTTACGGGGACTCTGGTTGTGGTCCGGGAATGGGATGATGGACGCGCACACGCCCAGGATCATGGATGGATGGATCTCGCAGTGGGTGTACGTCGAACAATATGCGAATCCCTTGTCCTGGAGGTCGTCCGGCGTCATCGAGAGCATCACAGTCTCTTCCTCTAAAGTGTCAATGTACTCCACCACCCCCGCTGGCGACCAAGTCCTGCCAGCTGTAGTTGTTGTACTCACGTTCCTTGAGGCTGTCGATGTGGCGCCGCTTGAGCAGCAGCTTCTGGTCTTCGACGATGAGCAGCGGGCGACAGATGCGTCCCGCATCCGTGTAGATCCGGATCTCCCGGTCCCGGATGTCGCGAACCATGGACACCTCCGACACGATGATGTCCATCTGGCGTCGGAGCTTGCGAAGCGTGTTCATCAGCTGGTCCGGGTCACGGTGTATCCCGACCCAGCAGCCGTTCACAAAGATCTTGGTGGCCTCCGCGATGGCGGACGGCGCAATCTCCTCCAAGTTCTCCATGCTCCACTCTTCCAAGAACTCAAGGATGGGAGACGGCTGGGAGCCGACCGAGATGTAGGACATGAGGGCAAGGTTCTTGACGAGCCCCACGGCGTGGCCCTCGGGTGTCTCGGCGGGGCAGATCATGCCCCACAGGGTGTTGTGAAGCTGGCGCGGCTTGGCCAGCTTGCTCGCCGCGCCCGATGGGCGAGTTGACGCGGCGGAGGTGGGAGAGGGTGGATGCGTAGGTCAGCCGGTTCAGCACCTGCAGCGACGGCATTGCCGGACAGTTACATTCACCGCCAGATTTCGACCATACTTTTCAGGCTATACGGAGTGCAAGTCTCGTCTGCTTTTGCAGGGGTTGTCTTGATGTCGGAACGCCGACCTCTGATTGGCTTCTGAATTGAAGGATAGTGAGTAGACCTCAAAGCAAGCTGCCTAGAGGTCTACCCACTATCCTTCAATCAAAAGAAATCAGAGCTCGGCATTCTGACATCATCACAACCCCTGCAAAAGAAGCAGACGAACTTGCGCTCCGCATAGTCTGCAGACTATACATGTTTCAAAGTTGAAATTTTCGCCATGCAGACTATTTACGGGTGCGGACACACGAGGATTTGTTTTTTCAAGGTTGTTATTTATGATGAGACATGACAGACCTTGTGAACGCACAAAGTAATATGTTAACGATGCTTTATGTATGACACAAGCTGCTTTGTGAAAAAACAAGGCAAGCTGACTGTCAAGGTGCGTCGTGTATACCGTAAAATTCCGAGCAAGCGCCCCCTGCAAGCAAGTCAAAATTACCCGCAAAGTAGGGGGGCGCTATCCCGGAACGGCACCAAAATTCAAGATGGCGACGACAAAACTTTTCCGTTAGAAAACAAAACAAAAAAAAACAAAAAAAAGCGCAGTGCACACAGATTTAATATTTTATTTATCTCTGAGAACATAGACTTTATTCGGCCGAAGATTTGTTACTGCTATGTTAATCACTTTCAAAACCACCAAAAGACTCCTCAGAGTCGGCCGCAAGAAAAAGTTCGCAGGATTCCGCGATGTTTCCCAACTGCATGCCGTTTGCTATTTTGACAGCCTCTTCAGAAAGTAGCTGGTTGCTAATGGCTCATTCTGCACTTTCGCGCTCCAGGTATTAAAAGAGCGCGTCGTCCATGTATTCACTGAACACCGGCGCGCCGTTACTTAGCTTTCGTCGAACTTTGGCTTTCCCGTAGTTTGGCTGTAGCAAATTGTCAAAATTCTTCTCCCATTCTCGTATCTGGTCGAGCTTGATGGGTCGCGAGCGTCTGGTGTACGTCTTTCCCGTTTTCACAATGCCATTGGACGACCTCGATTTTCTTTGCCACTGTGTAAGAATGCATAGCCGACCTGACACCCCCAAAACAAAGCGACAATGGCGCGTAGTGACCGGGCTGCAAAGTAGGATTGGATTGGATTGGATTCTTGGACTGAACTTCGCAGGCCAGTGTTGCCTGGGCGCGGTCAGCGTGGCGCGTGATACGGGTGCGGAGCGGGGAGGGGGGCGCTTTCCCGGAACGGCGCAGAAATGTGAAATCAGCACTGAAGTTGGGGGGGGCTCTTGCACGGGTGGGGGCGCTTGCTCGGAATTTTACGGTAAGTATTTTTTATGTGCTGAACTAGGCACCGCGTGCGGAGCATGCAGCGTCCGGAAAAGACGAAGCTCAGAATGCAAATGCTTGAACACTTCTAGGCGTTCCTAACGTTAATACCAGTGCCTGGTGGAATTTCTATGAAAGCCTGGTGTCACAACTAGTCCGCAAACTGGCAACACTTACCTGGGATACGCCGGCACGCGCCTGGTGGGCCTTCTTCTGGTCTCCCCAGTTGCCTGTGGCGAGGAGTAGCGCAGGCCGTCGGTGATGATGCGCGTCTTGATGGCCAGCTCCAGGTTGAAGTCCTTGCCCCGGTCGATGAACTTCTGGGCGTACATGCGCACTTCCTTGGTCAGGTTGCGGAACAGCCTGCGAGCGTGGGATGCGGAAACTCCGCGAGGTCACTCCTCAAACACCGAGTCAGGCCGAAAAAAGTGTGGCATGCTTTCGTTAAAGACGTTGCCGAAGTGTTCCCGACACTGCAAGTCGAACAGCCAAAGCGAGAGGCCAAGCATTTCCATGCTGCGAGCAATGCAGCCAGAGTAAGAGGTGTGTTGACACGTGGAAGTGTGACCTTGTCATCTTCTTCCACCTCCTTTCCCTTTGTTTGTATTTTTTCCAGGAGATGCCATGTCAAGACACAACGGCACAGCTGGACTGAGGGGCAAAAGCAACTTAGCAGCTAGGAAAACTCTGTGGCAGCTGTCATTTTCTAAAAGCTTTTTCAAACATTTTTTTATTTTTTTTGCCGAACACCAAGGTTATTTTTGTACGAAACCATTTTATGATTTAGAAGGAAACTTCTTGAACTGCCACCGTCCGAGGCAACAGCTCTCAAAAGTACAAACGACATCCTTGGCCAATTCAGGTTTACACTTCAAGGCGTAATCCTATGATTGAGGCGACCTCGAAAGCAACTCCTCATTGCACTACTGAGCGTTTCACCAAATGCCGGCCAAACTTTTTATGTAAAAGCTATGCATCGTGCAAACGAGATAGCTAAAGTATTGGTCATTGTCAAAGGGCCTACCAATAAAGGTACATAGCATTTAGAGAATTTACGTCTTCAAGTAAGCTTGCACATTTAACTTACTAATTAGTTTAAACAAATACAATTCCAATTAGAAACTAGATAGTGTTATCAAAAACTTAAAAAATCAGCCAATTCGTAGAAAGATTTTGAGCATGTGCTTTATTTTTCTGGGTTTCAATAATGCAACCAACTATGACACGTTTGCAATTCATTTTTTATTTTCACCTGTAGCTAGACAAATA
>JAZHYW010059071.1:0-46106 GCA_037355805.1 Ixodes ricinus | reverse complement strand
TGGGAGGTTTTATTTGGATTCAGGCAACGAGTAAATGTCGTATTTTTTATTTTGCTTCAAACTTTTATATTTTGCGGAGCATGTTCCAAGAAGAACAATTCTTTTTTTATTTTAATGTCCTGACATTTTTAATTCCTGAAAAAAAAATCTAAAAAAAAACCGGGAAAGAGTTACGAGGTTTTGACGATTGTCGTGTGTGGCGTTTTTGAATCAATCTCAATCTCAAAATATTCAAAACAGAGCGTGTATATTTTTATAGTGTGATATATATGCAAGCAGGTAAAACGATATTTTAACTACTATTTATTATTCGTCGCTCCAATCTTTGTAAAATCCCCAAACATGCCTCCGCGAACAACTGTGACCTAAATTGCGGATTTTCTTTTTGAGTCGAATATGTTTAGTTTTTGTTTAAAATAATACCGCGTGTAAAGCCTTCATTGCCTTCCACATTATTGAAAGTTTGTCTTAATCACGTACGAGTACTGAGAAATAAATTATGAAACGGAGAATGTTTTCAGTTTTTGCTCTATTTCGGCACGCTGCAGAAAAAAAAAACTATTTTTTTTTTCATTTTTTTGCGTCGCGTTTTTTTTACACTTTTTTTTTAGCCAGCATACATTTCGTTAGAGGTATATGGACTAGTTTTGAGTTTTAAACCTCTAAATATGCTAAAAAAAGAGCAAATGCTGATGGTAGGTTTATGGGTTAGAGCTGTATATTTTATCCTTCATTTTAAGAATCTAAGGACGTTTTATAAATAATAGTATGACAGACATTGATGTCATTAGGCGTATAATAACAAGTTTGCAATTCCAAACGTCTAAACACCAGAAAATCGCAACTGCCGAAAGCGGGTTTTCAGAACATTTCCGCCGGTGCCATCATTGGACGGGCCTCAGGCCTAAACCCTATGCGCTACATAATACGTTAGAAATATCAAAGTACAATATTGCAAAAACATTAGAGTAAAATACGTTTCCTATTGGAAACCTAGATTTTTTTAAATCTCAATATTTTAAATTTTTAATGCGAAATTCATGCTGATAACAGAACAGATTCATTTTTACCATATTTAGAGGCTATAAACTAAAAACCAGTGCATATACCTCTAACGGAATGTATTCTGGGTAGAAAAGGGGTGTGAAAAGAACGCGATGCGAGCAAAAGAAAAACAATTTAAAATGTTTTTTTATACAGCGTGCCGAAATTTAACGAAAAGTGAAAACCTACTGTTTCAGAATTTATTTTTCAGTACTCGTACACGATAAAGGCACAAATTTAGCTTAATTTGGAAGGCAATGAAAGGTTCAACACGTGGTATTATTTTAAAAGCAATGCTAAACATAGTCAACTCAGAAATAAATCCGCAGTTTAGGTTACAGTTGTTCGCGGAGGCATGTTGGGGATTTTTACGAAAATTGGATCGATGAATAATAAATAATAGTCGAAATTTCGTTTTACCGAGTTGCATATTTATCACAATAGAAAAATATAGAAGCTCTCTTTTGAATACTTTCAGATTGAGAGTGGTTCAAATTTGCCACACACGACAATAGTCAAAGCCCACCATCGGAACTTGCTCTTTTTTAGCATATTTAGAGCCTTAAATCTCAAAACCAGTGCAAATACCTCTAACGGAATGTATTCTGGGTAAAAGAAGGATGCAAAAAAAAACGCGACGCAAAAAAAAAAATTAAAAATGCTTTTTTTTTTATACAGCGTGGTGAAATTTGGCGGAAATCGAAATCCTTTATTGTTTCATAATTTATTTCTCAGTACTCGTACACGATAAAAACACACTTTGCTTAATTTGGAAGGAAATGAAAGGCTTACACGTGGTAATATTTTAAAAGCAATACTAAAGATAGTCCACTAAAAAAAAAATCGCAAATTAGGTCATAGTTGTTCGCGGAGGCATGTTTGGGGATTTTTACAAAGATTGAAGCGACGAATAATTAATAGTAGTTATAATGTTGTTTTACCTACTTGCATATATATCACACTAAAAAATATATAGATGCTCTCTTTTGAATACTTTGAGATAAAAAGTCATTCAAAAGCGCCACACACGACAATCGTCAAAACCTTGTCGTTTTTCCCCGCTTCTTTGAGATTTTCTTTTGCTCAGAAACCAAACATGTCAGGACATTAAAATAAAAAGATTGTTCTTCCTGGAACATGCTGCACAAAATATACAGATTTGAAGCAAAATAAAAAATATGACTGTCACTCCTTGCCTCAATGCAAATGAAACCGCCCATATTATAGGGGTAATTTCATCTCAAATCGTGCTAAAAAAAGGGTCGAATTTTTAATTTCGCTAAAAATCTTTATAATGTTATGGCGCCGTCTCAAAAAACGCAGTAGCCATAAACCGCAAGTTCGTCGAATCTTTCGTTCTTGACTTACGAATTTTCAAATAGGCCGCGGCGGAAAGCAGTGCTTTTCACATTCGTCGTGGGTCGGATGTTTCGCTCGATCTCTCGCCGTGGATTTTCGGTCCATATTATATTACCTTTTTTCAAGCACTCTTTGAGTACAGGTAAAAGGCTCTAATGCCATGAAAGAATTTTAGGCGCTTTTCTTTTTTCTGTAAAAATGTCAAATACGCCCCCTCAGTTAATTGTTGATGAACTTTGACAATTAAATACTGGCGATCTACTTGCGTTACGTCGATATTTTTTATGTCTATGGAGAGCACAAAACACGCTCTTTATAGATATTATAAAATCACTCAGCTGTAAAAACTTCCCTTTGCGGTACGTTCACGTTGATATTTTGCTAAAACCAAAAAGTACCGAATTTCCAATAGATTTTCTAAAAAAACTAATTTTTTATATTTGTTACTTCTTGTTACAACGTAGATATGATAGTTGTCTACTCGAAAAGCAGGTCGAGAAAGTGTATATTTTGTTGGTGTATTCTATATTTAAGCGTCAATATCGTAGAAAAACGTGTTTTTACGGGTTGAAACAAACTTGCAAATTGCGCGTCTTCACAACTTGGAAATATTCTTGCCTTTTTTCAACGATCCCAGATAAAAATGAAGTAGTTCTACCCTGTTAACTGCTGATTTAAGTTTTATTATAGGTGACAAGCTTCATTGGACGAGTTCAAAGAGAAATTAACACTTCTTAACAGACCAGCAGGCGTCGTGAAGTTTTAATGTGTAGAAATCCGCAGACGTCGTATTGATTTGGGGCCTCACTTTCCTATACGAATGTCCTACCCTTTTGGAACCAGCAGATGACCACGAGCTTTCACTCTCGTTGTGTTAGATAGGACGGCTCGTGACAGTAAAGCGAGCAGCGAACCCAGTGTCACGAGGAGTGAAATGGTACGAATGTGTCGTGGACGCGACGAACATTGACGGCCACCCAAGAGGAGTCAGGCAGTCAGAGTATTGCAGAAGAGAAATCAAAGGAAGTGTTGCTTGGGAGGATGGGGATACCACGGCCTTACAATATCGGCGGTCAACAACTGTTCTGACGGCCAAAACAACGCCGTGTGCGCGCTAAAACTGGCGGCATGCACTGGGCAACAATCCCGCTGACGCACACACGAAGATGGACCAGTTCCGTTAGGGATGTGAACAAAGTTTGAAACCAGCCAACCGTGCAAGCGTGAAACGATACCTCGTATTTGCCAAAGCTTCGAGCGCCCTATCCTTGAAACCGCCGTGCTCTATCTCTCTCCGCGGGGATCCGATAGCACCGAAGGGTTATCTCTTTTGGAAACAGCAAAGCCCGGAGACGTTGTGTCGAAGTCAGCCTCCTTGTTAACTATAACCGTTTGTGAAGAGTGGTCTTCTCCCGAGATGAAAAGTTAGCACCAGCTGACGTGTTCTTCTGGAGAAGGGAAGGAGTTCTGGAGAAGGGAAGGGGAAAAAGGAAGTTTGAACAACTACAGTAACTACCTCGAAAGCTCCTATCCCGGTATGAAGCTCGAGTCATGGTACACGTCTCGGTATACTTTCTTGCGCATCGCTGCTCCAATCTATTCTTCACTCTGTTCCGCACAGACTGTTCCGCACAGCCGTCGTGGCTGTGCGGAACAGAGCAAAGAATAGATTCGAGCATCATCTAAACGCTGTCATCCTGCCAGGCTTTAGTGTCGTGGGGCGTCGGTCAATTAAGACTTGGCGTCGGTCAGTTAAGAATTTTTTTTTATTTCGTGCGTGTTTTTTCGCTTCGCTGAACTTTGTTTCTCGGGTGCGGTTCCGCTGAACGTTTTTTTTTTTGTAATGTTTTCTTACTAACTGTTTGTTAGTATTGTACTTGTTAGGTTTATTTCGTCATAGCGTAGCGGCCTGACGGTGTTGAGAGCGTGTTCGCACGCATTTGGTTGCGTCCCTTTTAGGAATGCCCGGAAAAGTTGGTTTTTGTTCTCGCCGTTATGGCTGAGTATATCCGTCTTGATTAAATATTTGTTTGTTCTTTTTTGTTTTACCTTTCCGTGTCGTCGACTTCTTTGTGCGAATCTCCACCAGGCGTGGACCTATCGCCTTGCCACCACCCGAACATACATCTTTTTTTTTTAACGTAATTTTTGTTAAGATCGGAGTTGGGTAATTTTATTATTTTTATTTATTTTTATTTCCTACCTTTCTCCGTGACAATCTCTCTGTGTGTTTCGGACCGTTTCTGTGTCTTCACTTTTGTGTTGTACAGAAGTGATAGGCCATTCCCTGGTGATCTGTGCGATGTGCGGTGAACAAACCCTAGCGTTTTGTTTCGGAAAGAATTGCATATAATATATCAATGATGTGGTGACTTTCTATGTCTTAGTAGTATGACAGCTAATAGCTAGTCATGCTTGTTTACGGTGAAAGTTTTATAAATCGAAACAATACAACGTCTCTGCCTCTTCGATATTGAAGGTCTACCAGGCCTGCTGTCTTAATCAGATATGTTGCTCGTGGTTTCCCGCTCTTATCAAAACAGAAACAACTGTTCAATACCACAAATTGCGTTTATAATTGATTACAAAACGCGTTCGAAAATTCTAGAAAAGGTTTTTTCAGAATTCAAGACAAAGACGTCTTTTTTTTCGATCTTGAGGCTTATATATAGAACATACAAACAAAATACTCACTTTCTCGACCTGCTTTTTGAGTAGACAACTATCATAACTACATTGTAACAAAAATAAAAATATAAAAAAAATGTTTTTTTTTAGAAAATCGATTTCAAAATCGGTACATTTTGGTTTTAGCTTAATATTAACGTAAACGTACCGCAGAGGGAATTTTTCACAGCTGAGTGATTTTATAATGTCTATAAAGAACGTGTTTTGGGCTCTCCATTGACATACAAACATCAACGTAACCCAAGTAGATCGCCCGTATTTAATTGTCAAAGTTCATCAACAATTAACCGAGGGGGCGTTTTTGACATTTTTACAGAAAAAAAGCAAAGCGCCTAAATTTCTTTCATGGCATTAGAGCTTTTTCCTGCACTTGGCTTACAATCCCAGGGTATACTGAGTTCAAATCCTACCTAGGGACTGAGGTCTTTTTATACAGTATCCTAAAAACATAACGCTTTTCGTTGCCGCTTTTATTTATTTTTTATTACAGCCGGCTGCTACAGCCAAACTTTACAGAACCGTAAAAAATACTTAGAATCGAAAGAATAAAACATGGAGCACACGCACAAATCGTGGTTGTCCCGTGCTTGTCCTCCGTTTTTTATTCTTTCGATATTAAGTATTCATGTTCAACTCGCTCGCCTTTACCAGTCCGTATAGAAATCGGCTCATAAAACACATTCTGTGTTAATAAGGAAAAAGAAAACAACTAATAAACAACTATATAATGAATTCAAAAGCTCAGCTTAAATCAAAAGCAGTTTAAACGTTTATTCAGAATAGCCGGCAGCATGTTCGCGACTCTAGCGACATATTGGGTGCGCCACCACCAAACAAACATGGCGGCTGGGTCCAGATCGCGTCGGCTAGGCCGGGCCGCCTGAACGGGTTGCGCATTCAATTTAAGAGATTTTCTTTTGTTCAATGCCCAATTTTTTAGGTATCTGAACTGCGACGGTTAAGTGTAGCCGGTGCACATAAACTTGCAGGGCATAGTTTTGTTTCCCCTGTGTCTTTTGTTCTTTTCATGTCAAACTTTCGTTTCGGAGATTTCGTTCAAAACCGGAACTATGGGCTCCGGAAAGACGGTAATAGACTCGAATCAGTCTTGATCAGCTAAGGAAATCGGCGATGACTACAGAAGTGTTCCACCGAGAGTAATTTTCAGCTAATTCGCATGCCTCGACCATGCGACTTATCTGTCCGAGAAATCGAGCTTTTGTGCGTATCCGCGTTTAAGAAACAGCTCCAGTCGTCTGCTCGGTCAACAACGCAGGCTGCAGAAAAATTGCGAAAATTTAGCAAGCGTTTCTTGAGCCAAGGAGCATGTTAACCCGCTGGCGCCCCACTAAGGAGCTGATACTCGTATTTCAATTCAGGTTTTAGTAGCAATCGAGAAGTCATTTTGACGAATATGCGTGTTATGTATTATATTACGTACTAGGTTCCACTAAAGCGATATTAGTATATTCTTCCAGTTGAAATATGAGCTTAGTTCACTAGCTATTAAGTGAACTGCTGAATAAAACTATATTTGACAAATAGAGAGGTACTACTTAAACTCAGCCAAATGGTCCTAGCCGGTAGCACGGAGCCGAATGCGGACAAACTGAACAGAGTCTTTATCGGAGATTCAGGCAGAAACTTTCTTCATTTAACTTCGAACCCTGAACGGAGAAAATTAGTATTTTTTTGTGGCCGGTCAACCTGAGCAATGTAGACGTATATTGCTGCTGGCTTCGACGGGGGTACAATATAAATATTGGAGGCGCGATAGATCATAATGACATGACAGCTTCTAACTTTCCGAGACGCGTCCCCCACCTTTTGAAAGCAGATAATTTCCCTCATTAATCGTATGCAGCGAGCAAGCTTTCCGGAATCAAGTAATTGCGAAATCAGCCCAACTCCTTCGGTGTGGTCCGGAGGCTTTTTCGGCGAAAAGCGGCCAAGATGATTAGCCAACGCACCGACCGGCGGGGGTGGCTCAAACTTGAAGGTAATCAAACACAACCAAACTCAAGAAAAGCAGCTCTCGAACCTTCCCCTTCACTTGACTGCAACATTGATGTTAAGTCCAATGAAACACCTCGTCTGTCGTCCTCAGTCCACTGTTCTACATCCTTATAAAGAAACCCCTTATCGGTTACCAAGTAGTCGTCACTTTGAATGTGGTTCGAGACAGACAAGAAATCAAAACGTGTTTCCCTGATTCCTCCCCATCCAAGAAATCGAAAGCACGCGACCCTGTGTTGTGGAGTAAATGGTGTTTCAAACACGTGATGGAAGGAAACAATCTACTGAGGCTTCACCACACTAATGAACACTCAAGCAAACTTTAGAAATTTTCGGACCTTCGTCAAATTACATTTTTCGCCACCGCGCCGATAACACGTGTCCGCGAATGCCACCAGAGACGCGGAGTGTCGCAAAGCGACCTGTTCCGGCTGGTTCCCGGTTTTCCCGCTTTGTGGCATCCATTTTGCTGCAGTCGCGAAGACGGACACTTTCATTCAGTCAATTAAGCTAGAAACCCTTCATATTGTGTTTTATTAATTCAGCCTCGTTCAAGAAGCATACCATGCACGATCGTCTCTTTCCACTGAGTATGTCATCTTTTCAACAGGTATACTGTATCTAAGCGTTTAGTTAACGAGTTGAAATGCTAAAAAAACATATATATATATATTATTTATTTATCTTGCGTGGCAGAGTAGCAATAAAACTAAAAAATATCGGTAAGAACCTCCGTTTCAATTCGAAACCAGGATTCAACCGGAACATTATCTTTGTTAACAAATCCATATGGGAATGAACCTACGGGAAAGGTGTACCAAGCAGCGGTACATTGGCACGTTCTATATCGCCATATGAATAACAAAACTTCTATATTAAAATCTATGTAGATTCAATTAAATGTGTAAAAAAACATTGTGGCTAGAAGGGACTAGGACGTATCCTTTTCCGAGAGCAAGCTCTTAGGCGCCCGTTTCCGGCTTGAGCGGCGTCGCAGTCGCCGTTGGCGTAACCGCGCGTTGCATTATGGGAAGTTTCTCATAATGACGTCACACTGACGTCACGTGTGACGTCATGAGTGCAACGAGTGACGTCACACGGCGCCTAAATTTGGCGAAAAATGTTTTCGCAAAATTTAGTGGGAACCGCTAAGTTTAGTGAAGAAATTTTCCTGCTAAATATAGCGCAACAATTTTCCGCCAAATTTAGCGGAAAAGATGTTTCGATAAATTTAGCGGAAGAATGCCACCGCCAAATATAACGGAAACTTTCTCCACTAAATTTCTCCGCTAAATTTAACCGACAATTTTTTCACTAAATTAAGCGAAGAAATTCTCCCGTACAATTTAGCGCAAAAGTTTTCCCGCGAAATTTAGCGCGGAAATTTCCCCGCGAAATTTAACGCAGAAACTTTCCCTACACATGTAATGAGAATATTTCCGTGCTAAATTTAGCGGTGGAATTCCAACTGGAAATTGTGCTACAATTTCACGGTAAATTCCCCTCCGTACCCCTCCCTCACCTCCCTACCCTTCTCTCCTCCTTCTCAAGAGCTGCGCTCTAATTTGGCATTACAGAAAACTAACGTGTTTCATTAGTCGGTATTGGTATTCATTTGGGAGTATTTGATGTGAAAACCCAGAAGGCTTCATTTTGTTTACAAAAGAAACGCACCACCGAAATTTCATGTGAAAGTTTTTCAAGTAAAGCTTTGTCGGCTAAACACAGCACACAACCAATCGGTCAAAATCAATGTCTCATGAATACGAGGCCATTCTACTGATCAGATTAATCACGGAGTCTGCATCATAGGCAGTTTATTCTTATAGCAAAGCTCCGCTTTAGTTGACTTATTGCATATGGAGCAAAATGCGTTTTAAATAAAGTTCATAGAAGCTCATTATACCACAATATTACACACATTTTAAAATATTCATCACTAAAAAAACTTCCGCACTTCATGCAGCATGTAAAAACTATACGTCAGCGCGTACACCGTGAAGGGAACAATGCATAGAAAAACACACAAAAAACACTGGAGCATAAATCTCTAAGTCTCCTGATCCATGACCCTGTGGACAAAATTCCGATCTGAAAACGTAAGCACTCACTTCATGGAGCTGTCAATTGCCCATTTCGTTTCAGGGGAAAGATAGGGCGCAGTTGACTCTTCCGAGTCAAATAGGGCAAACGAATTAGCACAAAAAGTCTTTACGTGCGTGTTCTACTGCTGGATAATCCCGTCAAGCGTAGCGAACTTGTGATGGCCTTGCGCCGTAAGGATATGCGTCTCTCTTTGTAGGTTCGTCTTTGTCACTGGGACCTCAAAAAATGCAAGGGGTGGTTTATTGTACTGGCCTTTTTCTGTCGGGATTTTTTTCTTGTGCTTTATTATCTGCAAATACGGACATCTTATTGACCACGGATCGATAAGGAATTGCCCAAAACTCCACACGCCCAGTGTTTTTTTGTTTTTTTTACCTTTCCACGGTTTTAACACTTGACAGCGCAATGTGCTTTGAGTGATCGTAAAACAAAACGTAGCTTCATCTTCTTCTAGAGAGCGTGACATTAGTTGTGTCAAATCCAGTTATAGCATGTCGCTCAGCTGGAGCAGAAACGGCAAAGTCAAGAGTACAGATCTCAAGGCCGTTTTCGGGTGATTGTTCGAAAAGATTACGCATAAGATATTGTTTCCAACATACTCAGCAGAACGTTCCCGAACCGCCCAGTTTTATGTTTTGAAATGTAATAACCTCTCCGCCAGACTTCTTTTTTTTTTTTAATGACGGTGTGTTTCTTTAGATTGCATGGCACGCCGATTTCGAAGAGTAATAATCAAAGGCAGGAAGCCAAAGTGTATCACGAGAAAAGAAACTGTAAAACTAAAGACCCTACTCAAGTTTCCTTCTTTAACCCATTTGACTTATTGATGAGACGTAATCTCTATGACGCAACGCAAGCGATAACCGCAGTCTTAACAAAGTATTGCGAAGAAATAAGCGTATAGACAATTAAAATACCATGTCAGAATATTCTGGTTCCATTGGCGCCACATAGAAGGAAATTATGTAAACTAGAAGCAGTGAATCGCGGCTCAAGAAATGGGACAATTTGTCTTTAGATACAGGATTATCTGACAGTTTAGAGTGGCTCAAAACAACTGTGCGAGGGGGTTCATATAAATAGGTAATACAAATGTTTTACACAAGGTCTGAGTTGTACCCATTTGTCATTGGAAATTCTTTCGTTCCAAAACTTCTTGTCATAAATTTCTTATTTTAGGAAAACAGAAGACAACAACGAGGGCAGTAGGGCAGTATGATATTTTATACTTTAATTCTAAAATTCGCCGAAAAAAGGGCCGGTGCTTATGGAAGGAGCACGGGCAATTTTATTGTTATTATTGTAGTGTTTTCAATGTATTTATCTGTGTGCCTAACCAATCAAAGCATGCGATTCAACCCTGCTTAGATGTTTTAATAACATATTAGTCGGCGACGTCACATTTTACACCACATCAAAAATTGGTGTTACTCACTTAAATACCTGCAATAAAAAACTAAATGCCAAAAAAGTTGTTTTTTTCTGAATGTTTTAACTTTGTATTTTATTTTTTAGATTGGAAAATCACGTCAATGTCTCTTACAATAAATAAAAGAGAACATTTTAACTGATATATGCCTAAAATATACATAAAGGACACAAAAAAGCAAGATGACATTCCATTTTTTGGTACAGGAAGCATATAAATCAACCTTTTTATGAAGGAAAAAGAGTGGAGACTTCGTCAAAACAAAATAGCTATTTCAAAGTCTGCGAGCATGCAGTATATTCATACACGGCCGCGCGTTGTCCGGTATTCAACGGCCAACGGAGAACTTTGCTGACGCGCGCGGGCCGCGCCTTCTGTTTTTTTTTCTTTTTCCCGTACCTTGGCAAAGGCGTCTTCCCGGATTTTCACGACGTCGAGCACCAAGTCCCTCCTGGCACCGCGCTCATTCAGCCGCACGTCACCCGTCAGGCCTTTCACTTGGACCTGCGCAAGACAAACGGCGTGGCCGGCACAGCTAGGTCAGCCCCGCGTGCTCTGTAAATGCGGTGAAGGGAAACATTCTTTGTATTCCTGCTTCATTATGTAAAAACATCACGTCGAGTACAATGGCGACGTGTGTGCCGCTTTCAGACACAGGAAGGACATCCTACTTCTCTTTTTGGAAATTGGTAGACTAAAATTTTGACGTCCCTTTTTTTCTTTTTTTAAATTTTATTGAGATATTGTTATTTCACATTCATACGCTCACGGGTCGTCGAAGCCTAACCTTCAGAGATGTGTAAAGTCGGGGGCAGTAGGCCCGAAAATTTTACAAGCATCATTATCTTAATTTCATCGAACAAATGTCCTAGTTTAACAACTTTTCTTTCTTTTTTCTCCTTCCTGCACCTCCTGCCTGTTTTAGCTACATGTGCAAAGTAAGGTATAATGAAGGAAACATCATTCGACCTAATTGAGGTAAAATCGAACATGAATACGTCACTAAAGAAGACGGAAATGCGCGTATAACATTATATCTTCGTTTTTGAAGAAGTGTCAGAGGAGAGCCGTTCTGAAGGAATGACATTTGACGAATTTACACAGATGGATATATTTTCACTTTAACGAACAAAAACTTAGGGCGCAAACGAGCTGGTGAAGGTTTAACAATTTTAGACAAAACCACAGAGACTGGGGAAAACACGAAGGACAACAAAACACAAAGTTTCAGTTTCAAACACAGCTGAAATTTATTCCACAGAAGTTCATGTTTATATGGGGTTTTCCTGCGCTCACAAACCTAAATAAAATAGAAAGGGAAATAAGAACACTCTTTACACAAAGGACTTTGCACCAAGCCGACAGTGTTTGGGTTCAGGTTCAACCCAACCTCTGTCGGCTTGGTGCCAAGTCCTTTCTGTAAAGAGTGTTCTTACTTCCTTTTCTATTTTCTTTTGGTTTGGGAGGACAGAAAACCCCCATAAAGACAGGAACTTCTGAGAAATAAATTGCAGCTGTGTTTGAAACTCTGTGTGTTGTGTAGTCCTTTGTCTTTTCCGCAGTCTCGGGGTTTTGTCTAAAATTATATTTAATTTAACTAATTTACAACAGCGTCCTTAAAGTAGTGCTGCACTTCACAAAGATGTTTGTATTGCCCGTTAAATACCTAGATGGACACGTGTGTTCAAACCTGTAATTTCTGGGGAAAAACATAGCGGCATATTTATGCCGCAAGACTCGTTTGAAGTTGTGGCTGATTCCAAGCATGTTCCTATTTCGTGGTCGTTTTAAATGAAATAAATCGAACAATGTTTAAAAATTGCTCCTAACTCAAAATAAGTGTTGCGATGTTTTACACTCTGCTAAAATATTTATGACGAGAAAAGCTTATTTTGTGACGTACTTTCCTATCCAGCCAGTTCAAAGTTGCTTTTCTCTTCCATTGTTTTTCTTGGTGGTTTCAGGATATTTCCGATACACCTTAGCGATTTACACCCGTTTTTCTTTCGGGTTTCACTAACGGAACTGCCTCTCGAATATCTACTTTCTCGTCATGACCATGATTAATTTAATTAAAGTCATGCATGTCATATTCTTACCTTCACCTTAAAACAATGAGCCGTTTACCTTTATTTTTTCCGTTTCAATTCCGGGTAAACCTTTAATTTACATTGATCAATGTTTTTGTAAGCCCAATAAATTGTTTGATATAGGATTGTTTTATTGATATAGAACTTGGCAAAACATTTCCACACAAAGCTCCGAAAAAGCAATTACAATTTATTTTTATTTCACAGGCTGTCTGAAGAGCTGTAGCGATTGGTTTCGGAAAAGTTTAACAGGCGGCAGCAAAAAAATAAATGCGGGGATTTCCCTCTTTTTTTTTTTTTGCGATAGCCGGAGGCGAGGAATCGATATTCAAGTAACGGAGTGAGTCCCCAGAAAGTCGCTATTTGTATTCTCACTGAGAATTTCTCCAAAATGCATTGAAAATGCGCGCCTGCCTTTTCCTGCCGGCGGCTTCTCTAAACATGTAGAAGACACTTCATATCGGGTACAAGTAGGATATCAACCATATCCGCCAGTCCTAACAACATGCTAAAATTGTATTCTCTTCGGCTGTAGATTGCATGGTTTTAGAGGACAACATTTTCAATGAGTTTTGTGTGCTCGGTTATTCTGTAATTTTTTTTATTCTGAGTCTTTAGGGACGGCAAACATAGAGCGGGTTTGAATGTTCCGCAACTGCCTTTTTCATTTGCGTGATTTGAACTTGCGATTGGCACCTGGGACTTGGGCAGGCATTGTGAAGAGTGTTGATTTTATGCATGCCCAAAAGCATTCCAAAAATCTCTAGCATTAACTTTGTGATAGTTCTTTTGCACTGTTTTGCAGTAGCCCATGAGTGCTCTGTCGGCCCCTAGATGAGAATTGGAAAGAGCACATCAGCTTGCGCCAATCATAGATGGAGCACACTGGGGATTTTACCATAATAAGAAATATGTGTTATATTCGGACTTAAGAAGATATGAACTATTAATGAAATTAGCTCATTTTTATTTTGATAGTGACGCGGCTCAGCTGCATTTTCAAACTTGGGTTTACCATCGTGCAGTCGAAATGGCTGCGTATACTTTGGCTCTTACGTCTTAGGTTTAAGAGCAAAAGCCTCATACGCATAATGATCCACGGTACGTCAGGGTTATGACATACCTCTTCTCAGTGACAAGCGAGAAATTAAAATACGCACTTCTCATTTTTACCATTCCAAACTTGAATAGCAAAGGGTAAAACATGACCTCACATTCTGCCGCCAGTGCTACGTCAATATTTGTTTGTTGAAGAACCTTATAGATGCCGCGCTCGTGGAAACGTAATCACATAGATATCTTGTTATATCTGCGAACAGATCATAATACACATAAGTCTTAGTCATTTAGATACAGGTAAGCAATCTGCGGTCGTATCCCGACTTACCATTTTCATATAGCTGACAAGCGAACCCCCATATGGCCAGAAGGCTTGCGGATTGGTAATGGAACAAGAGATGTTGAGCGTCTCGATCGCTTGTGACGTGTCCAGGTCGTGGAAGGACCTTGACAGCAGGGCCACGGCATCGTAGATGAGGGCGTTCATCGTCTGGTTACAGAAGTGAGGTTGTCGTAAGCAAAACAGAACGTGTAGCTCTAGCAGGCAACCATACGATTCTTTATGCTAGAATAAACTGGCTTCGTGCTGAAACGAAGGCTAACTGGCTTCATCTAGGCGACTAGTGGCCGCCTAAAAATTCGCGTTCTAAACTGAGGCGCCTATTTTACTTCAGAGTCCGCCGGACGCCTGAAGGTCGAGTCTGTGCTAATACTCGAAGTGGAAGTCAGTTTATTTTTGCGTAACCTCCTCCACCTCAGGATATCATTATATTTTATGACTGTTGTTTCGCACATCTCACAGAAACTTGAGGGCGGAGCAGAAGGCGCGACTAAAGCTTCGTAGACGTTTCTAGTGGCACTGCTATTCTGCAACTACACAATATAACTTGGTTTTATATCTCCGAATTTCACGACACACCAAGGACAAACTTGAAAACTAAGAAAATACTCCCGCTCACCATGTGCTTACCTCTTTGTATTTTAACGCTATATTAGCGTTGCTCTTACGAGGTAAAATAGTTGACATATTCAAAATTGCTTTCGAATTCGATTTGTTTAGTGCTTTAAAACTAAAAAAATGTGCACACCGAGGATGAAAAAACAACAGCAGATACCTGGTCTCAGTCCAATATGCCTAGATCTGCAAGACCGTTTTGGGCCGCTGATAAAGCATGCTCCCTATCCTTCTTCACTACACAGCTTGCTAATTGAGAACGAACGGCTGCTTCTGCGTTTCCTAAATCTACACAGAACTTGCAGGGTGAGCACCTTCTGCTGCATCTTACCCACCAACACGCATCGTTTAAAAAGTATATGTATAAATAGAAACAAACTTGTTTGTAATTTTCAACTCCAATCTCCTACTATCAGTCAGCGCCGCACTTTTAAAGTAGTTCTGCTTTCTGTCTTTTTATTGGTTGTTGAAAATAAAACACCCTGCCACTGTTTAGGTGGCATTAACTTTTTCAACACATTCTCCAGACATTGCAAGAAGGTTGCGAAAACAATTTTTTTTTCGAGCTCGTCAGCCTGCGGCAGCGCAAATCAAACACAACCTTTCCCGAACCGGGAAAACTAGGCCCAAAAGAACCAATGCTCGAAATATTTCTTCCTCTATCTGCGTTTTGCTCTCTCTCAAACTCTCGCTCCAGCAGTTTGTCCCGAGACGGGCGCACATACTTTTGGCTGGCTTACTCTCTAACGAAGACGCGAGATATGCTCTGTAGACCATGCCAGGGAACAGACGGCAGCATAAATAAATCAAGTAACATCACCGAAGAGCAAAATCATAAGGCAAAGACGGCGGCATGCAGTACTGCTGGAACGTGTATAGATCAATTTATTTTCGTCTCTCCGGAAACTTTAGCCCTTGGATTTATGTCGCTCCGGTGCACTACCCCATCCCCTTTCTTCCCTTCGTTTTTGCAAAGCTCCATTATCACGTTCCTCTGCGCGTTAAGGTCCCTTTTTGGGAAAGCTCTTCTTCCGGGACGTGGTGTAGCCGCATGCGCCTCTTGAATTTCCGAGCTTAAAAAAAGGGCTTTCAGACTGCATTTCGCGTATGGTCTAAAATACAGGCATTTAGCCAAAAGGCAATGTCGAAAAAGTTTCCCTTCAGTGTTTTGATCAATGTCTATTATTTACATAGCAGGATTATGACGGAGGTTTTCCTATATAAAACAATTATGCTGTTTACTACTTCTTTTGTTAAAGCGAGCGTATTGTACTTATGAATGCTTAAATTTGAAAGAGGACGTTCACAGACAACCAGACTGGTAGTCTGGAAACGTGCTCCGTGTTTTTTTAATGTTAACTGCTTCCTTGCCTAGAACATGTCATAAATGATTTATTTGGACCTATTTATTGAGAACAGTAAAGAACTAGTGGTGACAACTGACTGGGAAATGTCTATACTGGGAATTATAGCTTTTTTTCGTTTTGTATAATGTGTTCATGTTTTTTTCGGAATTTTTTTATCCAGGATGGACGGAGACATTAGAGGTTCTAACTGTACATACTTTCTGCGTTTTTCAAAAAGGTTTTTTTTTTTAGTTTGGGACATATTTTTTGTTTGTTCAAGATTCGGAAGTTTATTTTATTTTCGCTTACAACTTCTTGGTACTTACATGTTTTAAACAATTTATGTCAGTGTTTCTCGATGCACCTGATTTTATTAAAAACCCATTTGTTCCGGCCCCGATTAATTGCTATGAAAACTGTAAAAATGAGTGCCGCTGTGGCAAAACAAAACATTGACGCTACAGAAAAAGGTATAAAATTCTGCTATTAGTTCACTTTGAATTTTAAAAAAAATAACATGGCAGACAACTTATAAAGAAAGTTCTTAAGAAAAAAGAACCGTGATTTTCTGTCTGGGTAAATAAACTATCATCGCAGAAAGATCGAGCTTCGTGGAAATGTGACACTAGCGGTTGGGATATAACGCGAAGGTTTGAGAACATGAAGTTAACTGGATCAAAATATAATTGAGAAAAACTAGGTTTCTCCACGAGCCGACGTCCACCTAAGCCTAATATCGTCAATATACGAAATCAGACACTGGGCGCAGATAGCATCTATTTCACTGAAAAACAATTGTCAGCAAGAAAGACAGTACTGTTTTTTCCTGCTGACAAGCTTTCTTCCTCACTGATACAGATGCTGCAGGCGCCCACAGTGACATTTCTTGTTTTGGCGATATTAGACTAAGGAGGATGTCGGCTCACAGAACATATAGTTTTTCTCAATTGTTTTTCGATCCAACTAACGTCATGCTCTTAAACTATCGGGTTCTATTCCAACCACTATTGCCACATTTTCAAGAAGTTTGAAGATTCTGCGATGCATTTTTATTTACGAGGGCCAAAATACACGGGTCTCTTTTCTAGAAAGGTCCCTGTAGATATTGTTTACCTAACAACCTTACAATACTCAGAACCCATCCTTTTGACATTAAAATTAGACGGCAGTCCGCATGGCTAGGATAATCTTATCCTTAAATAGAAGTTAAAAAAAATTGGCTGCATCTGTCAACTTAGGCGCACCATGTATTCATGGAAACGCGGTTTGAAACGTCAGGGTGTATGTTGTCTCAAACCGTAAATGTAAAGTCGCGAAAAAGAAAGTGGTTACCTCGGATGTTTTACGGCAAATCATACAAAGATGGTCCAGGTCGTATTTTTTATATATTAATGTAAAAGCTTATGTGAAAGCCATCTCTCTGGGAGGAGCTCTTTCTAATCGGTGAGCTTGTCTCTAAAACATGTTTATTTAATCTGTTTCGTATTTTTTCTTTGCCTGTCTATTTTTTAGTAATTTTTATTATATTACGTGTACATGTTTTATACGTTTCATGAAAAAAAAAAAAGGGAAAAGTATTGCAGCGTGCATCTTTCGGTGCGAAATCTACGGCTTTGTAAAATACCGCAGTAAAACTGTGGTAATGTCTAAGCCTCGAACTAAGATAACTTCTACCTCCGGAACAAAACTAGCTTCAACGTTCACATATAGCTGCATGCTCCTCCCAAGAACATGGCATTCTCGTATATGTTTTTATAAAAATATACAAAATAGCCCGAACCACTATTGTACGATCTGACGTGGATACATCCTAGAGTATTACGTTTATAAAGCGGAAAAGCTTAAAATAATTAACAACGCAGCGAGTTGCACGGCATGGTGAGTCCTGTTTTTTCCCTGATGACCATTTTGGTTTTGCGTGAAATATATTATTTTTTATCTATTCATAATTTTCTTTCTTCTTGGCGTTCAGACGGTAATTTTTATAGCAACTGAGGGCTGTGAAAAGTGTTACTGTTGCTTTCGCTTCCGATTTTATTGACATTCTCCCCTGTGGATCTGGAATGCGTCTTCTACTGTGCTTTAGACCATGTCTTGTTTCCTTCTTATGACCATTTTTGGTTTGCAAGCAATATATTCTTCCTTAGCTGTCTATATTTCTATGTGTCTTGCCGTTTAAAGAGAAACATTCTTATAAGGAGTATTCACTGGGCGCCATATTGGTGGGTGATGTCTAACATCACCCACTAATATGCCACCCAAATCCACTGTTTTTCTCCAGCACAAAACTAAATCATGCATGCCTTCTATATACCGGCTATGTTGTCCTCTCCAGTAAAATGTTCTCTCTACACAAATCACCCTCTCCTCATAAATATCTCTCTCTCTCTCTCTCTTTCTATATATATATATATATATATATATATATATATATATATATATATATATATATATATATATATATATATATATATATATATATATATATATATTGCTTGTTTTGCTTATTTTGATGACTTGAAAAAAATAAAAATTTCACGACGCCAAAGTTTTGATACTTGTTTCAAAATAGATATCGTGCTGGATCAGAATATATCCTAGATACATATAAGGCTGCACATGCCAGGAACACTGTTTGTGTACTTGGAGGGATTGAATGTGCGCGATCGGATTGAATGTCTCACTACAATCCACTTTCAGTGTGCCAAACTGCATGAAATATTGTCAGCCGGCGCGCCGCAACATGTTTAGGCTGATGGTCGTAGCAGCACTGTGGCCGACTATGCAGCTCAGTCTCTATGCTCTCCGAGCCTAATCTCTGATCTTAGCGAACGACTGTACTTCTACTGACTGCACAACCTGCCCAGCACACAAACGGTTGTCAATGTTTCCCGCTGTTTATCAGTGACTAAAACTTCAACTACTAAACCTGGATGTTTTTGACACGTGTGACATATAGACGCCATTTGTACCGTCTATTACAGCAAGCTCCTCTGTGTGTTGACCGTCAAATTACATCAGCTGTCTGTACGCAAGCAACGTCGTTGTTGCAACCTGCATATTTGTACTTTACTTCTTTTATTTTTGGCATATAAAACAAATGTATGGCCTCACGTTTGTAGCAAACCTCGTAGTTTTAATACTTCGGAGCTTTGAGTGTCCGAAAGCGGGTACATTGAAATTACAAAGAGGCTTTTGTTGCGGCCTGCAGATTTACATTTAGACATATATGTAGCAGCACAATCCCCGATACACTATTAAAAAGAATAAATGTAAGGTAAACAATTTGAGATACACAAATTTAGAAGTCCCTTTTTTTTCATCCGACGATATTTCACCGTGTATTTTTTACCCTTCTGCATTTCTTAACAAAATGTTGACTTCAATAAAATTACCTTTATAGTTACGTAGCCTCTACTGCTTCTGATCGTATCTAGAATGTAAAAGTGTACCTATGTGGCATTAGTTTTATAGAAAAGACAAAACGTTCCAATCGAACTTGTTTGGCGGAAAATTAGCTAGAAGACGTAGGACCAGGACGAAGAAACCGTATACTCTGTTTATTCGTCCTGGTCATACGTCTTTTGGCGCTGTTTCTACCACACATGTATGCACCACAAACTAGCCCAACTACATGACTTGTTCCAATAGAAGTAAGTTTGCCGAAAAAAGTCATAATATTTTGAAACTGAAACTTACAAAAAAGGAAATAAATAAACTATCAGTGCGCGTAACTAGACAAAATACGTCCATGTTATATTATATCGCTTGTGCAGTTTTTTTTAAAGAATTTGTATATTTTAGAATTTGTGAAGAATTTTAAATGTTAAAGTATTTGCGAAAAACATACAAGGACATATTTTTGATTTATAACGAAGCTTTCATATAAATTTCGAATTTCATTTTTTTTTATCCTAAGGAACAATAAAGTTCGAGGTCTTTTATGCTGATAACCGAAGTCGAGCTCTGTTACACTGGCTTTACCGCAAACTCTCAAAATGGCCGTGCGTCTACTTTCTCAGACAACACTAGAAGAGCTAATCACAGCAACTTACGGAGTCAACTCAACGAATGACGATGCCGAAACCTTGTTTAGACAAAAACACGCAGTCTGAGTTATGACATTAAGCAATGCAAGCATCACGTTTAGCACTGCTTAATGTCACAGCCTCAGACTGCTTTTTTCGGTCTAAACATATGTTTCGACATCGTCAATTGCTGAGCTGCCTCGGTAAGTGTCTGTGCTCGCCGAGTCTCGCGCAAGAAAGTAGACTCATGGAATTTTTTTAGAGTGCAGTACAGTAGGAGTTGGTGTAAACATATTTCACATAAATTTACTTAATTCGGAACTACACTTTCGGACCTAATTATCGCAGTGCCAGAGCTGCCGCTAAACAATTCCCGATGGATACAATTAAGCCTAATTAGGGCTTTTGAGGTAGTCGATCAAATATCCGAACGAGTCGAAGGAAACCCTAAACTTCATTCAAATTTACGATACTAATGTATGTCGAAATAGCCACTGAATCATGTAAATATACAACTCGCCTAATAATTTATGGAGCGCAAGTGCGTGACCCAAGCAAGGGCCTATTGCTTCCGTCATTACAAAGCGGCATTGGCGCGCGTCAGACTGAATGTCCGATGAATATTTCTGTCAATAAAATATTTGTTGCGATTCGAATATCTCTTTGCGAATATTGGGCTCACTCTATTTCTTATGTTTTTGTTCGCGTTTTCCACCTTCATCTTTTCCTCTTCCGTCACAATCGTTTCCTCTATCGGGCACTGTTCGTCTTGGATGAGGCTGGTTTATGCACCGCGTGTGAAAAAGAGTTATAAGGTGACGTAAATAAGCGGTCACACTACAGAATTCCCTTACAAGATCCATACACTCTAAGAAAAAGGGAGCGTGACTTGCTCCTTCAAGGGAGCATATACGCTGACACAACCATTGCTCCCCTAGGGGAGCAACTGTAACAGGAGCAACGTTTGCTCCCCTACCGTTAGTCCCTCAAAGTTGAACCTCCAGGACGAACTTTTGCACCCTTGCATTTAGGCCACCGGGACTAAATGTTGCACCCCTACCTCATTTATTACTAAATTGCGCCCTTACACACCTAGGTGGCGCTAGTCAACGTCAAATTCAAAATTGGTAAAAAAATATGTTATCGCTGGTTTAGATCTTTTCCACGCTCATCACATTCCCATATGCACAACGCTTATCACATTTGCACACTTATTCTTGCACACGTATTAAACATTTTAGCATATACAAGGAATTAGAACACAGATGACACACGCATAACACACACAATGACACACCAATTCAATTTTTTTTATTGTCCCGCGCTAATTCAATCGCCAACACCGAAAGCTACCCATGCGCCTTTTATACTGATCAAATGAAAGGAGTCGTTTTGTCAGTGACCATCTCAACCGTGAGCGATGTTACAAATATGGTGCTGCTTTCGCACTAATATTGTTCTCCAATATTGTTGCTAAACTTTCCAAGGAGTGTATCTCTTACTAAGAAGTAACGGTACACACAGTAATTATTTGTGACAGTCTATAAAACAGCGTCCCCATAGGCTCCCAGGAGCCATGTTCTCGCTTCCCCGCATAGCTTCCCCACTGTGCGCATGCGCGTCTCCGTGGCAACCGCATCGTCTCTTGCGAAAAAAAACAAAAAAACAAGTAGAATACAAAAAAAACACAGAATGAACCTTTTTTGTCTTTGGAAACGTTTTAAAAACGTTCTATGCGGCTATTTTCATCCCAGTTAAACCAAAAAGAAAATATAAACGCTTTCAAAGCACGTTTCGAAGCATGCTAAGGGGAAGGACGCCAGGACAACGGTCAAAAGCCGCATGGCCAGTGCATCAACAATGGCGGCGCTCGAGTCAGCGCTGACTTCCACGACGTGCTGGAACAGAGGCTACGATCGTTATAAAGTGAGCTCCAACCCTTAAACATGGCCCTTCCTGCAATTTTTGATGCTATGATTGTCTGTGGATACCTCCCCTGCGTTCCGAAAACAGTAAGTGCGTCGCTAACGCTGGCCATCGGCGATGCAGCAGACGCCGCCATCTTGTCCGCGCGTCTTTTGCTCCCGCACTGTTGCTACTGTTGCTCCCGCGCGCCTCTCGCTGCTTTTGCTCCCCGCGCCCCTCTGTTACTCCCGGTCGTGTGCAGTTAGTCCTCAGCGTTTGCGCACGGTACGCAGCTCGAACTTGATGGTCTCTTCGGGGAGCAAATGGGAGTTCAGAGGTCCAAATGCTGCCGTTAGTCCTTTGAGACCATCTTTTTTCTTAGAGTGTAGTTTTGAAGATATCGAGGATACACGTCAGTGGTTAAATTTTATCTGCTGGTGGTCTAGAAACGGCAGTACCTGGCAAAAGCTTTTTTTTGGAGGTTACGAGCCTCAATGTTCCCTTCGATAAAGCACCAGGTCTCCTGGCGCAATGGACCACATTGAGGTATCGCTGTTCTTACGAAGCCACGTTCGTCAATCTCTGCAGAATTCGCCAAGCGTGGCTTGCGAATAATACTAAGCTGGGCACTCCCCTTGCGTCACCTTGTTCTTGAGAAAACTCCTGGTCCTGCTGTCGCGCCCACCGGGTCTACTCCACATCAATTGAATAGCTTTTTTGTTAGTTCATTTTTAGTTGAATTTGGGTAGACATAATTATAGTGCAATTCAAGTGTTCCTTTCCATTTTAGCTCATAAAAGCTTCACGCTAAATTTGGAAGGAACATTGATTTCTACATAATTGTACATGGTTAATGTCTCCCCCGCTAATTAAATCTACTAAGCCGCGACGGACGGACGCACACAATCTCAATCTGTGCCAGCACTAGAATCGCTACCGGATTAAAAAGAAAAAAATATAACAAGCGCGGTGGATGCGAGGACTTCTATGTCAAATTCCTTCGATGCTTGTCACGCTTCACGTAATAATACTTTGCCAATAACGTTCTGACGCCGATGTACGGCAAAAGTATCAAAACAAGTTATTGAATGGAAAATAATAAAAAATAAATAAAAAAACGTGCAGCATTTATTGGACGGGACAGTCGTGGAAGGAAGAGCCCATTTAAGGCCGCGGTTGAGCGCTTCGTCGCCGCTTCACTGACCCTGAGTGTCCTTTGGTCCACACGGCGTCCGAAGAGCAGCTCCCCGAAATTCCAGTCCCGGATGACACCGCGCACGGCGCCGTCGGACGGGTCTAGAATTCGAAGCCCGTACACCCCGGGTCGCTGGCCGGCACCGGTCCCATTCTTCGGCCACCAGGATGCCACGTTCATGGTGTGCACGTCCTAAATGGAGAAGCAGCAAAAACCAAGAAAGGTCGAAGCAGTTTCAACTGTACACCAACACACTGTTTACAAATAAGTCCGATTGGCCTACACTAGGTGTGGGTATTGCGCGTGCGCAGAAACCGAAATCGGGAGGAGTGAAGTGTCTGCGCACGCGCAGTACACACAGCAGCGCCACCACAGTCGCGTGACGTCAGTGAGTTGAGTTGGTCTATAGAGAAGCATTTTCCCCGTACTGTCGGTCTGTATCTTGTCATCGTATACGTTATAACACACCGTTTCACTTGAATCTCCGACTGGCACCGACGCTACTTTCCGGTGGACCCGAACAAGCAGCACCAAGAGCGCATCGTCACGGCGCCTTTTTGTGTGTTTTTCTGTCACCTACTAAACCAATCACGCAGAGAATAAAGCGAATGATTGTGACGATTTTGCTGTGCGCCATTGGTTTAATCTGTGATAGAGAACACACAGTGGCGACGTCCGCCGTGACTATGCACTTTTGACACTAGCTTGACGGGCCCTATTGGTGACGGAGTGAAGCGCAGTATGTCTTTCATTGAAAACTATTGCTTATTCTGATCCCAAATTAAGCAATCACCATTTACTTTCTTCGAGACAGTAGCCAATTTATATCTAAAGGCGCCGTTATTCCCGTCAAGCTGAACAAAGATATCGGAGTCGCGGGTGTGCCCAACTTAGCGCCGATCATATATCTATATATATATATATATATATATATCAAGAAAGTAAAGTATAGAAAAGCCTATTGCGTTTTCCTTCCTCTTCTTTTTTGTGCCTTAGTCAAAACTGTGCGGTATGTGGTGAATTATTTATGACACAGAGAGAGAGAAAGCGCCTTTGGCACAGTACGCTGAAACTCGTCAAACGTATGACTGCCAAAGCCAACTGACGGGCCCTGCTCGGAATATTTACAAATGACTTCGGAGGTACGGCTGCTAAGCCTCATGCGAAACGATTAACTTACAAACTGATTCCACGCTTGCCATACAGTAAATAACAAAGTGTTTTGCACGAACGGGAATTTGAACGAGCTCTTCTCACCATGATGCGACTCTGACACTCAAATATGGAAAAAGATGATTCCATCTAGTGTCTTTACGAAGTGGATCATACGCGGTCCTCGTCAAGTGGCACAATATTAAGCGAAATGCCGAATTAAAAAAAAAAAACAAACTGCGGGACAGCAAAAACAGGCATATCTTGTGACTGATCGTTCTGCTGCAAGTAACTTTCATTGTAGACGCTGCCGAGCGACACGCGGCAGAACCTGAGACGTGCTCAAACCCGCTCCACAGATTCAGCTTTTTTTTTTTTATTGGTAAAATTGGTTTTTGATGACGCCAGGAATGACGAAGTTTAAGTTAAGCACAACGGTAATTTTAAACTTGAATGTTTTCTTCTTTTGTTTTGCATTCCCTTACGCCCTCGACAAAAGTTTGCACCTAGAAACTATGACTTGACCGCTTGCTGAAAGATACCACATCAGTCGGGTCACAATAGGGAAATAATTTCGGTCTGCTGCAATTCTTGCCACAGGTGCGATAAGGTAAAGAAAGTTAAGAGAAAAAACGGAGCGCCACTGTTACCACCAAAGCTAAACTGCCACTTATATTTCTGCGGACATCCCAATCATCGTAGACTATCAGCCTCTGTCAGAGCCAATTTTCACAGTAAAATATAAAATCATCAGGAGATGCTCTCTTTGACTTCACCTCTGTGGGCGTTTACTCATTGATGTGAGTTTGTTGAGCGAGATTATGCTTCGTCTAGAGACATGTCGAAGAAGTGAAAGGAACAATACCCCTAAATTTCCCTCTAACGTTCCTGAATGTAATACTTAAAAAAAGAGCCAAGCTATGCAATATAATTATTATGACAAAAATCAACTACAACGCACCATTGATGTGATGATGTACTGATGATATCTTGAATCCATCGATTGTTTCATCGCCTGAAACAAGATAAGAAAGGAATCAATCGCCCTGAAAATTATACGCAGTATAACCGCTCAGATATGCGTTGATGCGCTTGAGAATACTTTACAAAGGTTTAAAGGAAACGTTCGTTTACTTGAACGTTCATAAATCCAGCCAGTATCTGATATTAAAATGTGTTGTTAACAGAACCAACGCCTCGTATAGGATAATTATACGAATGTATTGTGCAGTACAGAATATAAAGGCGACGAAATATTGATGCCCGGGATAATGCTTAGGATTTCTTCATTCCCTGACGTCAACACTAACAAAAACGTTTGATTCTTCTCTGTTCATTGTATCATGATAATTTGGGATGGAATATGTAGGATATTCGCCCTGGCGTCAAGGGCAAATAAAATATGACATGTAAAAATATTAGCTTTTCGGTTTACTGGTAGAGCATATTTCTTTGCACAACGTATCCGATATTGCTGCCTTGTCCGCACCTCATGGATTAATGTTAAGTCCAAATATTTTGCAATGAATTTTATTTGTATCAATCTGAGCGATTTTGATAGCCCTATCTCGTGATCATTTAGCTATTTATTACATTGTAATATACAGGCTAACCAATTTTAATTTGAAGAGATTTTTTTTTGAGGGGGTGGGGGGACGGGGTGAGAGTTATATGAGAGGCGTCTTCACCGTGTACTTATCAGGCTAGGTGGACATTTGATGAGCTAACAATCGTCATGTGAATTTGGCTAAGTAAATAAATTGCGTTAATTAACCTTTTAAATATTGGTATTAAGGTGTTATGTTGCAACTGCCTTATTGACGGCAAATACACTTACAGACCAGATAATTTAAAAGAATTCGCGAAAATGCAACAGTTCTAGAGATATTAATTATTCAAATTTTTTTTTTAAATTTTAGGGCCAGACTTAAAATTTGTTAAAAAAAGAGCGCCGCAAGCTCTGCCCACAATGACGCTTTGAAGAGGGACGTAGCTGTTTCAATCATGTCGTCACTATATTGTTACCTTGTCCTTGGTCGGTTGCGCCGACGACACAAGTGACAACGTAACTGAAACAACTATGGTCACTCCTCCAAGTGCCATTGCAGGCCGGGTTTGCGCGCTCTTTTCGTGCACACTTCTAAAATCGAATAAAAAAAAAGAGTGAACATGTGTTAATTGATGTCTAAAAAACTACCCGTTTTTCAAAACCTTTTAAATAGTCTAACCTTTAATGGCAATTTCCGTCAATATTTCAACTTTGAACATAATACCGAAAACCAATAATTTAAATGTTAACGAACAAAGTTTACATGATTAGTCAACTTACCTTGACGACTATGCCCCCACTAGTACCCGCTGAGCCTCATATATAAATGGTGACGATGGCACCCATATAACTCTCACCCACTTAAAAAGTATGTTGGTAATAAAATAAAACACCGGTATAAATATATATATGTATTTATATATATATAATGCCTCACCTGTATATATATATATATATATATATATATATATATATATATATATATATATATATACGTATACAGGTGAGGCAAAGTAGATTCAGAACAATGGACAGAGAAATTGTAATTTGTCAAAGATACGTAGTTTCGGAGTTACTATACTAGGAAGCTTATTGTACATGTTTACGAGAGTTTTGCAGTGAGGCTCAGCTTCGTCAGGAGCCGAGCTTCTCGGCGAAACTGTCGTAACATATACGTTCTTGTTTCTTTACTAAAGTTATGAACGCGAGTGTTCAACGCTACTGTAATACCCTCCTTGAGGGGGTCTTGAAGGTCAATTGAAATAAATAAATAAATAAACTTCCTAGTATAGTAACTCCGAAATTATCTAAGTAAAAATCACGCACAGTGAAATCGCCTCAGTCGTCAGCTATAAGATACATGAAAGTTGGAGCACCCAGGGACATGCTTGATACTCTTAAAGGGACATTGCACCAAATTTCATGCTCACAAATCAAGACTTGAGCGATAGGCGGGGCGCTGCAAAACCCAAATACACCACTCATACAGCGACATATCAAAACGGGAATTCCGTTTTTTTTGTAAAAAGAAATGTGCGATTGAACACGGCCGACGAGGCCGAAAAGTCATGTGACGTCACGAATCTCATTCCCTCTCCTCCTCACTTCGTCCCGTCGAGCTGGTGAACCGAAGTGAGAAGGAGAGAAGCGAAGCCGCTTCCCCTCTTTCTCAACTGTGCTAAGAGGATCCTGACGTCATAATCCTCGCTTGATCGCGCCTTCTTTCCTGAAAATACGGCCGTCCGTTTCAGATATCGATGTACGCGTGATATCTTGGAGTTCGTAGCGTCCCGTTCAACGCATCTGCGGCCTTAATTTGCGAAATCCAGATTTCGATTCGGGATCCCTTTATAGTCGTAGCTAAAATATCGCTAACAATATTTATACAATAATGGCTTCTTTTCAGCTATAATGTCTATCACATCAGGTGTTCCGCAAGGTTCGATATTAGGACGCGTTCTCTTTGAGTTCTGCAATGTTGATATTATTAAAATAAATGACCAGGCGAAATTTCTGATGTTCACGGATGATACAAAAATATTTTCTTTCTTCCGAAACCGGTGACAAAATATTCGATAGGATTCATTTTACTTCATCAAATATAAAAAAAAGCTGGAATAAAAAGCAATTCATAGAAAAAGAATAGCTGGGACTTTCCGTCCGGAAAAGAAGCCGGTCGTAGTATCTAAGATTCTCAGCCATGCTACGAAACAGATAAGAGGTGATCGGTCGTCTTTAAAGAGTATTAAAAATAACCAACAGATCTCGTGCTAACCTGTACTTTAGCTAATCACTTGGGGAACTGGTCATACAATATGTCATGAACGTTGGGAGAGAAGATGCTTTGGTGGGGGCTGTTTGTCCTCTCGTTTGACTAGAAAGTTCGCGGGGACGTAAATTGCCAAGAGTGCCTCCTTCTCCTGCTTTTAATAAACCCGTCTCAAATCACTTTATAACTGAATGCAGCTGAAAATATTTCAGACTGCATCTAAAGAATCATTTTCGGTCTACAAACATGACACTTAGTAAATTGTTTTTGGTATGATCAGTTTACTTTTGCTTAATTTAATAGCTGAAATTAAACCTAAATAAATGCCACCTCGCTTGCTTAATTACCGATCCCTTCTGAAGAGAAACGAGATAAGTGAGGACAAAAGACCCATCTTGTTTTCCCTTTTCTAGTTATAGGTCAACCATGCAAAATTAGTGACCTGGACTTTGAAAATGGTTTGTTCTTGATCAGCCCGCCTGTTAGGTCTCACAAAGCCCAGTAACGTCGATTCTTACAAGTGCTCCTCTGTCGGGACACAATTCATTGCTTGCAAGAAGCGCGAATAACGTTCTTTCCGTGCATATTTACGTACAAAAAACGACGACCATTATAATTACGTACTATGGAGCGCATGGACGACAACTCGCGAGTACCGCCAAGGCCTCCATTAGTGTGGCTTACATCCCAAAACCCATAAGATGGGGTGCGTCTGTAGGGATTGGCAACAATATAGGCACAGAAGGTGCAGAATGAGCGAGAACGGGTCTCGGAAATGTGCCGGTGATCGTTAGATAGAGGGAGGAGGGGGGTGTTAGGGAGATAGGAGGAGAGCTCTTTGGGCTATGACTTTCACATTAGTTGATTTCTCTCTCGCAATCCATCTCTCTCTCTATCCCTGTCTCTCTGTCTCTTTCTGGCAAATGTTCCAACACGTCGTGTTGGGTTTGGATCAACACACGTTTTGAGACAATGAGAATGTAGTGTTTTCTAGTGTTTATTCTTTTGAGCCTTCCTTTCAAAATGTGATATCCGTACAGCGTAGAAAAAAACAAAGCTAATCAAGATTCGAAGCACAGTTTTGACCCACATCCATCTTTCTCCTTCTATGCGGAAACCCGCAGAGTGGTTCGGTTCGATTATTATGGAGACTTTCTTAAAATTGAGACTGACGTGATTATATATCTTGACTAAACAACCGCAAGAAATATCATAAGAAAATAGAAAGTAAACATACCGAAAAGCAATCTTATTGATCTGTACCAGGTAATAAAATTACGGTCCATATTTAACATGTTTGCTTTTTAATTTTGTGTTCAGTTCAGTTGCACACGCATAATCTTCGTTTCGTCATTAAAAGTGAGCCGATCGCGTTTTTTTTTATTCCAGCTTAAACTCAATGGCATTATCCCAGGAGTACGCAGAACACCTAGCATTTGTGTTAGTGCAAATAAAACAGCGTAATATTGGCCTCTTTGATCAATGTCAAGACGCGAATATAGAATTTTCTTCTATATGTTGTTTCGTTACGCAACGCTATACCATAAATATATGCGCCGGTGCTGAAAAAGCACACATAATATTGTACGCAGAACTACAGAATAATAGAGGAGAAGCAGCTCGTTCCAAAACATACAATTGCCTCAAAGCGGCTAATGAAGCACACCAAGTCATCCAACCTATACATAATGTCGGAGTACACACATTACAGTATGTTACTTTAGCATTGATCGTATGCATGTGCTTTTTCTAGAGAACTGGAAATCGGCGTTCGTGAATTCTGGATACGCCTGTGCCGGACACCTAAGTATTTCGAGCTCAACCAAGTGTTACTATGCCTAGACGGTTTAAAGGAATCGATGCACATTCTAGGGTTACTTTAGCATACTGAATGCATCGGATTGTTTGGGACGTTTCAGTATTTTACAAAGAAATTTCGCAATTGGTGCGTTTTTTTATTCATTTCGAAACGAATAATTAAGGACAGGTTTCCGATATTTCTCCAAGTGACACAGATAGTTTGGGCAAAATTACTTTGCCTGGCAATTCAAGGTCCTAAAAGCCACGAAAGAAGCGAAGGTATTATGAAACTTTATCATATTTTGCCAGAGCTTAGGCATTTCGATCCGAATAACGGTGTCACGGAAGCCCTTGACACCGTTGAAGCTTCACTACGTAATAGTTTCGTTGTCAACAGACGTTTTGGGCTTGAGATATCGACGGAAGGCAGTGATAGAATTCCCTTCTGGCTGTCTGCTTTCCAACTGGCATATCTGGGCCTAATTAACCAAACAAGTGCCATAGTTACGATTCACTTCCTGGCTGTTTGGTTGCCATTCGGAATCCTTGGGCTCCAATTCCTCAGAAAATGCCAGAATAAGGCTTCTCTACCGGTTTCTCGGTTCTCACGGACATATTTCGCAATTTGCTTGGTGAACAAGAGAAACGGGGGACATTTATTTGTCTGGCTAATTAGATTCAATGAAAGTACTTTGACCCTAACTATAACGCCTTGGAGCAGGACATTATTAGGCCCCCGGATGGCCACACTTTGGCCACGTTAGGCGTTTCGCCGATGTGCTGCTTGCTAAAATCAAGAGTTGTATTGAAAAATTAGTGTGCCGATTTGTAAAAAAATATACGTATTCAAAAACCCTACTGAATATAAGTTTTTTTAATACACAATAAATTACATATTTGCTTAAGTATCCGAAATTGAAGACGTGTCTTTCAAAATATTACTAAGGTTGTTATTTATCTCCTAAAGGTTTGTATGCTGCTCTTAATGATTCCAAGCCTGTATTAAAGCCACACCGGTCTATTAAACTATAATCTTCTTGAAACTTGAAGTGTCAGTATTATATATTTTTTACTTATGTGTTTAAACATAAAGTAAACACTAAAGGCAGTTGACCAAGGATTGGGAAACGAATGCAAATTGCATGTTAACGCAAGGTAAATAATTATATGAAAGTTAAAAAAATTAATACCAACACAGTTTTTTTTTAAAGCAAATCACGTAAGTGCACTTTGCACGTAAATATTGAAGTGTGGGTAATCAATCGCATCACAATAAAAGTCTCGGGGACATTTCGGGCGCCAAAAATTAAATTCTTAATGGTTCAATATAATTATTATTACTACTATTATTGATATTACTGTATTTTCCGGACTATATTCCGCACCCGATGCATAGCCCGCCGGGGCAAATTTGTGGTCAAAAACAAAAGAGTTTTGCTTAGATAGTCCGCACCCAGTGCATTGTCCGCACTCAGTGCCTAGTGCGAACGTAAAAAAAGTCATACACAGCATATCCTCACAAATGCCTGCTCTATTCACTTAGAAACAAATATTGTATCATACATAAATCACCATTAGTATACTCCGGTATTCATCAAATCCTTTAAATCATGTGACAGCGAACGATATAAAAAAGAACAACAATTCCTTGTATAGTCCTTACCTGTAAATTGTACGCATGGGGTAAAATATGATATTTAAACATGTACAGTCCGCGGAATATAGTACGGGAAAAAACAGCATTATTAGTAGTAGTATTAATAGCAGTGGTGCTAGGAGCAGTAGTGGTATTAGTGGTAGGGGTAATAAAAAGTAGTAAGAGGAATCATTATCAGTATTATTTCCTCTACTAGCAGTTTATTCGTAGTCATGGCATTGTCATGAATAAAAATGAACGGCACCTACAAACATATTTCTAATTAATTTGTCAATTTTTTTTTATAAATACTGTTTTCAGATTCATAGAGAGGATATTATATTGATTTGTAATATATTAAAAAACGCACAATGCTTTCATTTTATACTAAGGTCTAAAGCGAAAAGAAAGAGGTGCACAAGTTTGAATCACGCTTTTTATTTTGTTCCTGATAGATTACGTTATATTTATAGCCTTGTGTACCGTACACCCACCAGTGAACTTACATCCAGCCAATTGTATCGCTTTCCCCATGCCAGTACACTTACCCTGTCAACTCCAAAACCATCTTCGGAAATTTGTTCGGGTGTCGCACTCCCAGAAAAGTTCGCTTTCATCAAACAACTTCTGGGAATCAGGTTTCATTCAACATCACAGACCGCCGCACTCATCAGCACTGGACGCTACAAATGATTCCCGGTGCCAGGCAGTGTTGGGCTTCATGGTTTGGGTAATGCAAATGAAGCCTTCTAAATTAATTAAGCTGAGCGCCCAGGGTCTAATTAATCCAGAGCCATCGGTCTAAGGCCCCTTGTTTTCAGTTTCAACTCAACGTAGCAGTGTGGTGTTGGGTCGATTTCGGTAAGAAGAAAGTCTCTACCTGTCTTAATTCCTTCCTTTCCGACTAATTGCCAAACATGTCCTGAATATTTGGCCAAACACCGAGTTGATCCGGTGGCGTAGGACGACTGCTATTTTGGATCAATTTGAGAATCTAGGACTAATTACCTCTCGTATACTTTTGCGCAATACGCTCTTCGTATCAAATCGACTAGTATCAAACACAGAAATCTGCAGCAGCTTAAACCAAAATGTCTGCTAAGATATAAAGAAAAGAACTTTGAGTAAAAGCATGCACGGTCGCGGTGAATGCATTACGTGTTGTTATATAAAAACCAAAACTTGAATTCTACAATAAGACGGTGACATATTCCTTTATCTTATCCTTTCATTTAATTGTACACACAACAAAAATATTGTATACACTAAACTGGCGGTGCAGTTGTGTGAAATAGGATCCCAACAGCACGACAATGAAAAATTATATACAACGGGAAATGTTTGCGAAAGTGCTAATCATTGGCAAACGTTAATGTATATTTAAAAATAATTAGACATTGCGCAGTCAATTCAGTAAAAGTTCCTTCCATTATATGATGAATGAAACAGTGACTTATATAGTTTATATCTAAATTACACCTAACATACCAAGCCCACTCGAGTTGTGTGAATGAAGACTTTGTTTTGCGGAGAAAAGGTGAAACGCTGACAGCTGTCGCCTGGCAGATTTCCGTTACTGGCTTGCCACTTGAGCTATCCTACAAAACTGATTCCGGTATAATATTTCTATCGACCTTGGTTTAGCCAAGTCTGTCTTCGTGTTGATTAGCAAAGTATTTTATATTTTGGGGATATTCAACTGCTATCAGGTTCGCACTCTGCCAAATCCAAACTCCTCATACTGATTATGCGGTTATTACCTAAATCAATTTCATGTTATTGCACTCTAATATATTGATACGTCCTCAGCTCGGTTTCATAGGCAAATGAGAATACGCTCATGACTTTCTGGGTTTGTTCTTATATTGCTAAAATATTTGTACGGATTGCGTTTGTAGAGGAGAGTGAGGGTGGCCCTGGTACATGGTGGGAACCTCTTCTTACTTCACATTACTGTGGGCGTAAATAGGGGAATCCTAACTGATGCATTCACGTCTCATAACATTTAATGAATTTTGTCTGAGCTTTTCCGAATTTCATAAAAAACATTTTTTTGGTAAAATATTTTTGTTTTGTTTTAGTTTTAAATAGTGTTGTGGTATGCGTATGTTTTAGTAACTAGGCTCACACAGCTCTCTTGAAGACTACAGGCCATTTTGCTTGCCGCACAAAACTCGATAAGCCAAACTCACAGTCCACAGAGAAAATATTCAATCCGACAAAAATTCCGGTTGCAAAATATATTTATCTCGTATAATATTTGCAATGTGATAATAACTTCCTGACAATAACCAATACATATATGGCGTAGACGTCGCATGGAATGTCAGATAATTCGCCTGGCTGTCTCGGTAGAACCTAGATTAGAAAATTCGTTAAATTCAGAAACATTTCAGTGTTTTGGAAGATCCTAAAACAATTGTTTATGTGTGCTTTGTATGCAACGGCAGTTAGTTTTAAAACGTTTCGGAGCAAGAAATACGTCCTCTTTTTATATTTAAGTTGGTGCAAAAGATTACCAGTGATTTTCACACAACTAAGAAGTTCAGCTAGATATCACAGAGAATCGATATATGTATGGTGCTTAGTTTAGTTAAACCATATTAAGTATCTATTATTTTTTTAATGCGAACGCAGGTCTTTTTTTGTATATTAACATGCGCCGTTTCTCTCATGAAAAAGTGCGGCCAAGCACCAAAGTTTGCGACACGTCGCAGGAGGGGAGTTTAGCACTGCCCTGTGATTCTAATCACGCCATATGCTTCGAGAACAAAGAGGTATCCTAAAACACTATCATATCATATATCATTTAAAAGGCATGTTTTATGAACAATATTGTGTTCGTGCTGCATAGTCCTAAACAATATACACGAACCTAAAATGGATATAATATGAGAGAGTGCTGGAGAATACTTTAGCGTTGGTGACTTTAAATGTTTTTTCTCACTCCTGATTCAATTTATGTGACCGCTTCAAAATGTGCAAAGCATAGTCTCCTATCCACATATTTCACAGGTGACATAAAACTGCACAAAAATTCCATTTTATAACTGATACATTTATCGAACTATTTCAAAACGAGCTTGTTCAAAGGGTTATAAATAAAGAGTTGAGCAAGTATTGTGACAGAAGGATATATTTACGAAAATCTTATTTCATTAGAATTTACTTGCCCTAGAAAACATTTCTGGGTCATTTGAAGGCGTATGCCGTGCAGTTTATTTAAAGACAAAATAACACCTATGCATGCTCTATAAAGTAATCCGCACATTCACAAATCTCTTCTCGGCAACTGTCGCTTGAACAATATATAAAATAATTCATGCAAAAAATAAGACGTTTATAAAATCAGACAATCTAGATTTTCTCGCTAAGAAACAAATTCTCAAAGATCAATTCGGAAGGCTGTCGTTCCTCAGAAAGAATATACTTCGACGAAAGAAAACGAAAATCTCTCTCCTGCCACACTACAGGACAGACGCTATTTTCAAAGATGGCACAAGTTGCGAGCCATGGGATGGAAAATAGGACACCCATGACGCCGCTTCTCCTAAACCAATAGACCAAGAAGCCGCCTCACTTGTTTCCGGCCTCCGTCCAAGGGCGCTTCAAATGCGGAAATTTTCTTCTCCAGTTTTTCGGTAGTTTCCATCCCGAACTGTTTCTAGCGTCGGCTCCCATCGGGCGCCGTCCAAACTTTAATTCCGCCTTAAAGGGTGGACGGGCCACAGGCTTTGGCCGCCGCGACCCAAAGGCGGAGGCGCTCGTTTGAGAAAATTCGCTTTGGACGTACGCCAAGCATCCGGAATGGATGTGCTGGATCTTCTGTGAGTAGCGTGTTTTCATTTGGAGGGCGGGAGACTGGCGTGCCCTTAGAGAGGGAAAAACGGATTGCGCTGTGGTGCCGTGTTTCAAGCGGTCAAGACACTGGTTTCTTTCTTGAAGCGAAGACAGTGCGTGCGCTTTCTTTCCTATCTTGTCATGAAAGAAATAATATCAATCAACAAAAATTCCCCGGAACCGAAGATATTCTATCCTTTTTATTCTCATAACCTTGTTTATTTCGACGGGAAACTAGATCAATAATATATTATTCTCTCACGTATAGTCAAATCTGCGACGCAGACACCATAATATATATAGTAATGATGCGGAAACAACACCGTGGTTGGGTTTCGGGTAGTTTCGGAAATTCTTGAACCCTTTACGATGAAAGTTAGGTATTTTCGGCCTTTTGGGAGGTTCAGCGTGGCGTCACAGCGTACTATGTGCAGCTTGCTTGAGCGGCAGTGAAGCAGCAGGACTGAGGTTTAAGCAATAATTTTGGAGGGAAGTGAAACTCAATTTTAAAAATCGTTGCACTTAGAGAGAAACGTGCACGGACGTTTTACGCAGCCAGTTGCCAGTGGTATCCAAGTTCGTTGTTGTGGCACCGAGAGTGATTAATTGCATTGTCTATCTTGAGTGTTTGCCTTATGAACGCATGGAATTCGAGTCTTTCTACCACACCCCGGGCCTGCGACATTTTGGTGATATATCTATTTGCTTGTTTCTTTTCTGCCAACTTGAACATAGGAAAAGCGATTGATCGTTTGGCTCATCATTGAGGCAGCAGGCTAGAGTGGTTTTGAAACGGGGAACATTAATTACGCATCCATTTCATGAAGCGTGACAGCAAGTACGCTCCACTGAAATATATATATATATTTTAACGCAATGCAAGGAAATATATTTATAGGGTCTGTTTTAATCTGTAGTCACATACTTCATACATCATAAAAAAGACAGGGTGATCGCTGGAGACATGATGACACAAATATTTGTGGGAACGCCTCAAGCACTCTTGAAGCCTGTGTGCTTTTATATATCACTACTTCGCACACGTCTGCAGGCGGCTTTACAGCCAAGGCTGTTAGTGGGAACCGCTCAGAGGGATTGCATGGGCGTCCTTCGCGAAAGCTCCCGGTGACATCATGAGCTTCGTCAACAGTCTCATGATCGCTCCCAGCTGCGCCCGCCGCCGCCGCTGAGATTATATGAGAACAAAACTTTCCCTCCGTCGAGCCGGGTTGGAACCAGCGACCTATCAATGACAGCAATCGTTTCCTCCACAGCCAGCCGCTGTACACACGGAGCAATCGACGGCACAAATTTATGTCAATTAAAGGCGGTATACATTAAATTCATTTCTTACTTCAATTTCCTGCTTGGGCCATTTCATGGCTGCAATATGTTTAAATAAACAAAAAATAACTCTTTGGCGTCTTGCGAGCCTCGAGCGTGGACGCAAAGCCGAGGTCTGACGAAATGCAAAAAAAAAGCGTTTGTTGGATGCCGGGCTTTCGAAAGATGCGTCCGCCGATCTCAAATTGACAGTGAAAGCGTGCGATTTCAGTGTTTACTAATTTACAGTCCAGCATGCGATTATCATAGCCTAGAAGGCGCATGTTCTTCATTTCTGAAAGCGAGCTAATCGCGCGCCATACGCACGAACACGGAAAGTGGCACCGGCCGGAAGCCGTTTTCTGGAAACGTATAGGTGTTCTGTAGCAATATCACTTAGCAACAACCAGGTAGAAGGGCTTAGAAAGGTAACTGAAGTGGCCCCCCTCCCCCCTCCGACCCCTCCCCCCCGTTCACCTGGCCGGCGTCATTATACGCAAATGCGACTACTCACCCCGTGAGCTAACCAAATACATGACATCACAGGCGAGATGGCTGCGCCCAGGCAGTGGTGGCCTAGGCTTTGCGGTGCTCGACGGACGCGTTGTTAGTTGTCTTTGGTCCGAATGAGATAATTTCAAACCCGGGAACCGTGATCTGAAGCTGGTCAAATCCCATCTAAGAGTTGAGCTTGGGAAATACGGAGGAACGGACCCGTTAGCGCACATTTGTCTGATAATCTGCGGGGATATTTCCACGAAAGAGATATACACGGCCTTGCTTTGCTCGCCCTCGTATCGATTTGTATATCGCTATATATAAATTTTAACGCGACGTTTATGTGCTCTCGTTGACCATCACAATCTCATTGGTTTGCAGTGAAACGTGCGAGATGTATTTGGATACACAATTTCGTTACGGGAATTGCCAGTGTTATAAAAAGTACATCTAAAAAGTACTTGATGTAATGTACGAAGTAAATAAAACGTTATGTACATACTTTACGTAATTTAGTGAAGTACACTCGGCGCGATGTTCTTGAAGTAAATTACTACAAAGCAATGCAGTTCCAAAGAAAAGTACTAGTACTGTTAAACGCTATATTTCATGACGCCCTTTTCTTCCCCCTAAAGTGTTTTTGTTTTTCGGTATCCATTGCCATAGGAATGATCGGGCAATAGATACCGCCAACCCCTTGCAGCAGACCTAGACTGCTCTAGCTGTTGTTTACATGACCGTCTCACCTCGCACTTCGAAGTCCGTTCACGGTGAGGTGTACGAAAAAACCGAGGACTGAATTGACCAATACGACCGTCTCGACTGCCAGAGTGCGTGGACATACGATCAACACATCCACAGCCTGTAATTCTCCGTGAAACAAAAATGAGGAAAATTCGGTTTGAGCAACACGATTCCTTCTTGACGTGGTGGAAAGATTACAAGATCGAGCTAAAGGTCACGTTCTTCAGTCACAATTGACGATATAGAGAGCGTAAGTCCTGCTTCTGTCCAGGATACAGGGCCCTTACAAAAGCGTCACCGCCTTGTAGGAGTATATTTTGCTCCAGATCGAGCGCCCGCGCCGACCCTCAGGGTATAGAGGAGAAGCTGGTAATCCACATGCGGGGTGTGAGAAACAACATATTCGGCGGCATTTCCCACAACCCTCCAACAACAGTGAAGGGTTCTTCACCGAGGTTTCCGACATCGAACGCGCACTGTGTGCACGAGCCGGTCACTATTCACGACTGTCAGGCGTCCCAACATTCGAGTAGTTCAGCTGCAACTTCGACGCCAGCCTCCAAGACATCTGTGACATCATCATTTGAGACATTCTTCGGGATCAGCGCACAAAGCTACTTTCTGCAGCAAGTTGCCCGGCTTTAATTTCTATTGTCGAGGTTGTTTTGAAAGAAGTTCGACGTTCATCTAAACCGGAGACTTCTGCGGGCAAAGCGGCATCTGACGAACTGAGGGTGACTTATGCTGCAATGACACTATGACCGCCAACGGCTCCCCATAGTACCCCACGCCAGTCGATGGGACACTTCAACGCTGCAGTATTCCTAACCTCAGAAAGAGCCAGTCTACGCCCGTGGAGCAAAGCACACCGAGGAAGACGGACGTGTGACGAACGGCCGAGCGACGGTCACTCTGCTATCAGTGGGGTAAGGTCGATCACGTCTACCGGAGGTGCCCGTACAGACAAAAGGTCCCGCGAGAGTTCGCGCAGAACGACCCTCCATCACGTCTCGGGAATCGATCACCGGACTTTGAGGAGTATCTTCAACGGCCTGAGTCCCCAGTGGCGACATTAACCCGGGGCTCCCCATCCCCACTGCCTCGACGTGCACTTTTGTTCCTCCACTGTCCTCGCCAGGACAGCCTTTCCCCCTGTCTCGTCGGGAAAGCAAAGTGTGGCAATGTCTTGAGATTGCGTTGCCGAAGGCGGACGAATTATATAGCCTCCAAAAACACCGGAGATCTCCTATTCTCACGATAGCGCTCTTGCGAAGGTGTATAACAACCTCTACATTGATATCGACGGTCACGAGGCAACCGCGCTCATCGACACTAGTGCAGATTATTCCGTTCTTAGTGGGAAGCTCTCTCGCCGCCTTGGAAAAGTTACAAAGAGAAACTGCCGGAGGTGACCTAATAACGCCGATGGGTAAGCGCACTGCACACGTCGAGATCCACGACGAAACTTGTGCAGGGAAGTTCTTAGGGCTATAGGACTGCACGACGGACATTAACCTGGGAATGTACTTCCTGTGTGAATACAGTGCCATCATCGACCTCGGTGAAAACAGTTGACGCTCCGAAACCCGTGCTATATCCAGAAGATCAAAAATCATTCTCAGACACGGTCTGAGTCATTGCCTATCATGTGAGCCTGCCGCGTCAGCCAAGTGCCTTATATACGGAAAACAGCAATGGCATTTGCGTAGAAGCGCTAAAAGTAGGCAGTACCCCCTTGCTAGTCGGAAGGGAATAGGCGTTGCCAGGAGCGTTACGACTCTTCAAGACGACTGCACAATAGTTCTCGTTATGAAGTTTCGGAACTAGTCAAAGTATCTAAGCAAGGGCACCTGCATAGCCCACGTAGAAGATTTCAGCGTCGTGACAGAGGAACCTAGAGTGACACAAAAGCAGCTTATGAATCTGGAATTAAAAGAATGCACCATTCGAGCTCGAAGTTGACCCGAATCTGATATCACAGCATAGACGAAAACTTCCCAAACACTCGACGCCGCACCATCCGAGGTTTGGTAGACCACCATCGCCAAGCACAGGATTATTGCAGACGATTCGGTGCACCCACTTCATCAAAAGCCTTCAACATGTCGACGACACATCGTCAACCTTTCCTTAAAGAGAGGAAACCCATCCAGCAGCAGGTACGAGAAATTCTTAATGACGACGTCACACAAGCTTCAAACAGTCCTTCAGCTTACCCCGGTGGTGCAGGTCAAGAAGAAAGGACCGAACCAACCGGGGTTCGAACCGCGTTCCTTCTTGTAGAATGTCTATAGTCAGTCTCATGAAAAAAATGGTTAGTATGATTGATACAGAGCGTATCTGCTCAATGTGTTGCACTGTCTGCCTTTTTGTTTTCTAGGTTGTATAATTTCTGGGGAGAAGGGTGACCGTCAAGTTGATTTCTTCAGCTTTTTTCCTCCAAACTCCCACATCGCTCGGATGGAAAATGAAGGCATTATTATTAAATATAATCCAAGACCGAGAACGTTGAAACTCTGCGGCTCCTCCAGTGAAAATGTGCACTGAGTAGGAACAGAGTCCATTGTTCTTGGTTCTATACTGTATTGCACTGGTACGTATTTGTGCAATGCACATCATATGTACTAAGTGAACAGTTTTATTGCACTGCGCAAGATGCTTTTCTGATTCAGTGATATCAGGTACAATTCCAATGTTAACTGATATCTCGATGTCTAAACATCTGTCTACCGACACTGCAGGTTTCGCGACTTGCATTGCGATCACGCGCATGATCCACATCTGATGTTAACAGCACACAGCGGCTTATTTTCACTTACCGTGCGACCGAACTGAATTTCGGGGTCACCGAGGATTTTCTTACACTTGCAAATAAAATGTTACCACTCAATGTCCAACGCGAGTCGGATGTAAATAACTACAGATGTAATTATTCGAGTCGACAACACTAAGCTGTGCATGCGAAGGCAGCAGCTCGGATGGTTTCGAAAAAAACACTTCTGCTTTTTCGTCCAATTGGGTACCATCACCGACGCGTGCGTCCCTGTCTGCTGTCCTTTTTGGATGGGACCGTTGGAGTATGAGTCTGCAGCTGACGTGAAACCGTTTCTGGACATGTCACACTTCAAAATGTTGCCCGGCCTCAGCATTTCTGAACTGTGACGCGACGCTGGATCCGCTCATCTAGGCAGCCGCTCCGATTTCAACAACATTGCACGAGTGCTTTATAAGCGGAAGTTGGAACTCTCTTCTCTCTTGTTGCCCAACTGCAGCAGCATGTATGGCTGCTAAAAACCCCTGCTGGTTTTTCATCCAGGTTAAGTCTGCTCCATTTTTTTATTCTAATAAGTCTAAGAACGTCTGTTTTTCGCAATTTTCATGCCCACGTGCCTTGATATCTGCCCTTGTCGAGGTGTTGTTATGCCTTTCTGAGTGTGATTGTGTACTTATATTCGCAGCATAAAGGTGTTCACCATGTGAAAATGATTCTTCATGACGGAAATGTAAAGCCAAAACCACGCCCCCCCGAAAAAAATGATAAAAAAGCATAATTAAGTATTAGCCGCCTTCAGGGTTATATCTGCGGATATCAACAAAAGACACGAGACGCTATTGAAATCCATTGATGAAGTAAAAGAAAACCAGACATTATTGGATTGCAAAGTGTCCGATTTAGCAACGTGATTAGCCGCCCTTGAAGAAAAGGTTAGCTCTTTCGAAGGCCTGAGTAAAGAATTCAATCTACAGGATATGGTGATCACGACAGTCCCAATCGAAAATGCCGTCCTAAGATCGGGCTAGACGACTAAGAAGGTCGGCCTCGAAGAGACAATTTAGCGTTCTTCGGTATTACTGACTGCAACACAGAAACGTGGACGATATCCGAAGTAAAAGTTCGGAATATTATTTCCAATTAATTCAGTATAACGCTACCTCAGGATAAAATTTATCGTGCTCACAGGCTTGGAGAATTCGTAGCTAACAAATGTCGTGCAGTGATTGTACGCTTTTCGTCTTCTATATCAGATACATAATTCTCTCTTAAAAGTCTAAACTGCGTGGTATAGGCATTTCTTTCAAGGAAGAGATCTGTAATGCTACATGTGCAACACGTAAAAAGCTTCTGGACTTTGCAAAAGCCAGCGGGCAACCTTTCTCTATGTAGTACAACAAAGCAGTAGTCAACAAAAGCTTATTCATACTGCCCTATCACTGAGAGTGTGTGCGAGAATGAAAGCGACAGCGATATCCCTTCAAATATTTCGAATATTTCTTCCGGCGCACGCACCGGTCTACCATCATCGTAACTAAAAGCGACTTGACGCACTACCCTATCCACACGCGATCTTTCATTCTTACACTGTAATATGCAGAACGTGATCAACAAATGAGATGCGTTATCATCGCTCGTTTACAAATGCCTTGCAGACGTTGTGGCTTTAACCGAAACGTTGCTGTCTGCCAAAATAAACAGCGCGGAAAGTTTAAATTTCGAAACAAAAAAGTTTACCTTTACAGATGCGACCGTGGTACTAGATGTGGTGGTGGTGCCTTGATTGCGGTTTCTCACAAGTTGGTTGTTTTCAATGTTTCACATGCCACTCCGCTTGAATTGGTTTGTGTTTGCATCAGTATCAATCACAATTATGTAATTTCTTAATAATTGATATCGGCCGCCTTATTCACCTACCGGTTTTTCCTCATATTTATAGGGCATTTAGAATGAAATACGTGTAAGCTTGCCCGCCTCAACCATGTCTGTCATCGGTGATTTTAATTCCCCTAGCAAATATTGCCACACACCTATTTCTTTGACTGGAAGTGGTTCTTCATAATGTATTGCCTTTCTTAATGCATGCTCTGATTTCAACCTGAGTGAGCTTGTTAAGGACTCGACCAGCGTCACCAAGTCCAGCACAGCTGTAGGGCGTTTTCAGATAAGATCGAACAACCATGTCCGGTGACCATTTTTAATTTTGATGAAAAAAATATTTTGCTGGCTTTATGCCCGGAAGTATAAAACCAATCCTTGTTTTCGGAAAAAAAATGTTGTCTTTGCGGAAAAAATATGTAAGCTCCCTCTGAGCCTCGTGCGTGTTTTGCGTATTGCACGATGTTGACATTTCGGGCGGCTTCCACCAAAAAACTGTTCTGGCTACGGGTCTTGAAATATTCACTGACAAATTAGGCATAGGAAGGATTGACAAAAAGTATTAATCACCGAGTATTAGGGTCGTCTTTTTTAGAAACAAAATCGCAAACAGGACACAATGCGCAATAACGCTCTGGATTAAAGAATATTTTTCTCCGTATCTATAAAAGCTAAGGTCTTCAAACTTTGCCAGTATGCAAACTTGAAAGTATAAAACAGCGAGGACCGAGGACGGGAACAGGACATCTTTCATTTAGCAACAACATAGAATGGAACAACGGAAAACCACCCCCAAAGGGTGGTTTTCCGTTGCCCTGTTTATATTTCATCTTTGAGTAAAATGTTGTTGTCCTGGTTAGCGGTAGAAGTTTACAAGAATTGCTCACATAAGGGCATTTTACTAAAAATGCAATATTTTGAAAATCATTTTAAAAAAAAGGCCATCTTTAATATTTCTTTAAACTCTCTGAAATTAACAGTAGACCTTGTGCTTACCACACATCCGGATCTTGTTCAATAACGTTCCCTCATATCCTAAGTAAGCGTTTTGTTATTTTTTTGCATTCAAAGCACTTTTCCTAGCACATCTAAGGCCATAAAATAATAAGCTACTATATCAGATTTGATTACACTTCAATAACTGTGGAACGCAAAGACTTTTCGCACGAGTTTTTCCTGAGGTTTTCCGAGAGAACTTCTGAAGAAAACTGGCTTCCGTTCAAATACAAAGTAAATCAGCTAACTAACCAATACATACATACTCTCCACATTAATAAATACGCAACCACTTTGGCTTACGCCATCGTTAAGAAAACTGCTGAATAAAAATATGTGTTTTTTAGGAAAGCCATAGACTCAATGAATATGGAAAAATGGATTGCCTATCATCGCGCCGAAGACGATTACGCACGTGCGTTCTATTCTCCCAAGGATACTTCCAACACCCATTTCCATCGTTGCTTGGACCCAAACCGCGCTAATTTTGGAATATGTTTAACGGTGACGAGAAAAAGCCGATGGAATTGACTACTAATAGTGCACGTGTTTTTCCGAGAAAAGTTGTTGTACAGTTTTGAATTCTGCCTTTTCATCGTTTTTTGTTGCCGTTGCATCGCCTGTATTTCTAACAAATCTGCCTATACTTTTTTCCAATGGAGTTTTTCGTTATTGACTGGCATATAATATGCAAACCTATTTCAAAATTCAAGCCTTCCTTGTGTTCCGGTGATGGCGATAGTATTCCAAAACTTATAATAAACACTCAAGTTTATTCCTCAATAATACTGTCAAACTTTTTTTCGCAGTCCTTAGAATCATCCCTGCTTCCGGACGACTAGAGGATGGGGGAGGTGGTTTCCCTGCACAAGTCTGGTAGCATGTATTGTTCCAATAATTATCGTCCCATTTCTTTTACCAGCAAACCGTGCAAATGGTTGGAACATGTAATTAACAGTCATATCGTGCCGTTTCTGGAATCCAATTCTTTTTTTGTGTGTTTATCAAAACTGGTTCACAAAAATACGCATTCGAGGCTCAGCTTTTATCCTATAACCGTGACTTATTCTCTGCTATGGATAGTTCATTAACTTTTCACTTCATTTTCATTGACTGCTCCAAAGCTTTTTATACTGTCTGCCATAACTTGAATTTGTACAAACTGAGTAAACTTAAACTGGATCCTGCCCTTTCAAAATGGATTGTTTCCTTGGTGTCTAAGCGCGCGAAATTTCTAACTGCTAATGAATTTAACTCCTCTCCGTGCCCTGTAATGTCTGGCGTTCAAGATTGTCTCTCATTTACCTTGTTGTTTCTCATATAAATATCACATCTACATTTATATTATCGACTTAGCTACTCGAATTTCCCCACCAATAAAATAGTTAGCAGATGAGTATGTCATTTATTGGAACATTACGAGTCCTTCAGATCAGGTCATCCTTCCATTGGACCATAATAGCATTTCTTCTTGGTGTGATACTTGGCATTTGAAACTTAACAATACTAAGTAGAAATTTCACGTCATTCCTCCAAGGTTACGCAACTGTTCACTCACTTGAAATAAGGGCTCGGTGTCGATTAAAAAATTTAACCCGATTAATCTCCACCCTTTAATCGAATAAATAATTGATTAATTAGTTTGGTCCATATCCACGCATAATAGTTTTTAAAAAGTCAAAATTGAATGTTTTGCTTTTGCTGAATATATAAAGATCTGCGCAGTACAATTTCGTATTTTAAATAAACATTGATGTGCAGTTGACGTTCATTGACATATTCACCGACAATAGCGAACTCCTTGGATTGGTCACAATCGCCTCTGCTGCGTTAAACAGACACTCGCACTGTGGTGAAGTGGCTCGGACACGTATAACCTTCTCCAGTTGTTTGGAGTTACAAATATCGCTCCTGCTGTTTACTTTAGGAGGTCAACATTTCACCAAATATTTGTCTTCAGACAGGGGTACTCGTCCACGTCTGTGTAGAAAAACTGTTAAATTTTTACTCTTTTTTATTTTTCAACATTTAACAAATTAACCGGTTTCAAAAAATATTCGAGATTAAAACATTAATCGATTAATAGGTTGGTTAATCGATCAAATGCCCTGCCCTACTTAACGACGCTCCCTTAACCCAAGTTAGTTCATGCAAATGTCTCGGCGTTCATGAAAGTGATAACCTTTCTTACGAAAATCACGTTCTCCACGTATCAAGTAAATCAAATCGTACTCTCGGGTACTTACGGGGAAATTTTTCTTTAGCCCCCCCCCTCTCTCCAAATTGAAACCTTTGTAAAACTTCGGCAAATCTAAAACTTGAATACGCATCAGCAATTTGCGGCCCTTATTTAAACTGGCTCATAATTATCATAGGAGCCATCCAAATTGCTCAGTGCGTTTTATCTTGTATAAAACGGCATGGCATC
>JAZHYW010059069.1:0-11864 GCA_037355805.1 Ixodes ricinus | reverse complement strand
CTTTGGACAATTTACATGTTACTAATGGCAGTAGCCATATTTGTCATTGTTGAAACCCAGCGGAAAGACACAATCAGGATATTTTAAAATAAAAATGGCTGTCTAGTGTTGCTATAAACATAAAAATATTGTGACAAAGGTCTTCCTTACGCCCTGGTGAAACAGTTTTCAACAGATAATTCGCATGTCATCTGTCTCTCCAGCCAATGAAAGCAATACAATGTTTTCAGCTATGTTTATGGGCAGGGTTTGGGCAGGCTGCCACCACCTCGTGTGTCTAACACGTAAATATTGCTAAAAAAAATGTTTTTTTTAAATTGTGTTCAGAAATAATTTTTTTTTGGTACACTATTTGTTTTGCCAGCATGCTGTGTATTTTGTAGGTTACAACAACAATGTTTGTAGTAGCACTTAAAGAGGTGGAACAGCATATTAAAACAGAAAAAGGGAGTGGGTCATGAAGTTCAGGCCTGGGTTACTATACCCACAGTCTGTACCAAGATGTATTTTTATTAATTATGTAAAACTTATGCTAATTTACCTTGGCTGGAAATAGAGGTGGCATTGTGTCTGTGCAATACCTCAAGAGGTGCTTGTTCTGCATGATAAACATGGCAGAAACAATTTCTGCAAAGAAACTCAGTACTATCGAATCACATCAAAGTCTACAACATTAACTGCCTCAGGACTTGATAATAAACTAATTTTCATGTTGTAATTGGTATCAGCGTTTCGTTGTTTTTTTTTCAGATCTTAGGCATACTAGATTTCTCTTATTCATTGCATAATTTAAAAAAAAAAAAAATGTAGGATGATTTTGAAACTCAGAGAGGGACTTTTAAGGAATGTGACAGTGAAAAGATCTGAGGGCTATGCAACCTAATCCTTATTTTTTTTTTCTCTTTGGTGTGGATACAGAAACTCATACATTTTTGTTTATTCATGCTGATGCAAGTATACATTGTGTAAATTATGTCTCATTGTTTATTTAAAACTGCCTTTCCTTATCTTATAACACTGGTTACTGTGTTTTGAGGTAATTAAAGAAATCTAAATGCATTCTTACTGGTAATATGTTTTATCAAATATGGACTTCTGAAAAACTGATGGCTAACATGGCAGCGAAAGCAACGCTTCATATTACATATTTAGAGTACCAGGTCAAGCGATTACTAAAGCAATATCACCCTTATCGCTTCCGAACCTTATGGGCAGTTAACAAGACAACTTGTCATCTACTTTTTGGGACGACAGGTCAATATTTATATTTCTCAGTGCAGCGAATCCAATCTAAGTAGGAAATTCTTTATTACCGTAACATATACACTTGAGAAAGTGCCTTTGAATTTCTTACTTAATTTGAGATAAAAAAAAATGAGCTCGAAAAATACTTTCACCCCACCAAGAATTAATGGAAACATGAATCATGACGCAAATGTACTTTGTTCTGCAATGTTTTTAAACTTATTTATTTACATTAGATTATGACCGAAGACGGAGAAGCGGCTCTGTGGTGTGTGTCTCTCTACTCATATTCGTTTTAGCTTTTAACCCTTAACGAGAATTTGCATATTGGTCATATCTGAATACCGGTGACTGGTATGTTGAACGCATTTATAATTCTTTGGTTGCTTTCAGGAAATGTATCCAGCATTTTTGTATTATGGAACCTTGGAAGCACTGCACAATTAAGACCTGATGGCACAGTCGCGTTGTAGGCTTTTTTGTAACAAGCGGCGGTACATTGTTCACGACATTCATGATGCCCCGATGAAACCATGTTAAAACAAGTATGGGATCAGACGGCACCATACCAGTAATAACGTTTTTTGGTAACTTTAGATGAGACGGAAGCAACGCCAACTCAACAATTTATCTCAGATGGACTTTCAGGTTGTGCGACTTCTTCCCCATATTTATATACAATAGACAGCACTTGCGTATTAGACACACCCCAAGTCGGCTCCCAAAATTTCATTTTTTTTCCCTCGCGTAATAAACGCACCTTCAACTCGAGGCGTCAAAATTTTGACCCCCTCCCTCCATATAAATAGACGCACTTTTTTGCTCCTGGTGCAGCGAGGTCCTTGATGCATATGCAGCGTGAGCGAACAAAACGTCTTCGAAGCGCTAAAAAATAAAAAAAGGTAGCGAAACAAAAAAAAAGCACTAAAAGAAACTTTTTTTTTTTTTCTTATGATTTAGGTTTTGATCTTTTCCCGCGCGCAAAAGTTAGAAAAAAGCGGAGACTCACTAATAAAGCAAGACAAACAGCTTGCGAGCGGCGAAAAAATCACACGGAACGAGAAAGAAAAAACAAAACCGGGGCACACTGCGCGCGCGCAGGCTGGTCGCGAGCCGCGCGCACTCGCGCAAGAAGATAGGAGAGGAAAGCGGTGAAGCTCCCTTTCATAAGCGAAACAGCCTGCGAAAGACAGCAAAAAAAAAAAAAAAAAAGAAATCACGGAATTACGAGAAAGAAAAAAAAGCACAAGGAGCTCTTTTCTTTTCGCACGACGCAGTTGGTTCCGGGGTCGCGCGCGCGCGCCGGGGGTGTGGGCGCGTGGGCAAACAAAACAACTTGCGAAAGGCGGGGGGGGGGGGGGGGGGGGGGGGTGGAGGAGCAAGCAAGCAAGCACAAGCAAGAAAGAAAAAAAAACATGGAGAGGGCATTGCTTTTTTTGCGCCTCGCAGTTTGGCCGTTCTCGCGCCTCGCACGCCACCGCGCTGAGAGATAAAGTTAGGTCGATTTTGCGGGATAAAAGGTTCCGTTCATTATGCGGGGAAAAATACGGACGCAAAAGATTTTACGCGCGTAATGAACGCACCCCCAACTTTGCCTCAAATTTTCGGGAAAAAATTGCGTTCGTATAAATCAATACTATATTCAAATGTAAATGAACCAAAGAATATTGACTTTTAAGAGTGTGCAAAATTTTTCGGCCCGTCAAGCTAACCCTAAACTTTCCCGCATCCGCGCTGCTCACATGCATGCGAATGCAGAGCTGCTGTGGCTACTAGGCTTTGTCAGGCAGCACAATTACGAGTTTTACTCGAAACCGGGGTCGGGGAAGCCCGGGCCACGTGAGCACAGCAGAAGCATGTGCATGTGCTGGGTGAGCGAGATGAAAGACTTAGAGCTATTGTAAAAGCCTGAATCTTTTCCAAGCTTAGATGAAGGTAACAGCCACGCCCAGGGACCCGAGGCGGGGAACAGAGATGCAAAGAGCTGAAAAAGAGGAGAGTAGAAAAAGAGGAATAGGACAGCCATGATTGCACGGCCTAAACTCCCTAGCGCTGGCCGTGCTTGCAAACAACATTTTGGACGTAGCAGCTAGAAAAGGCAAGTGCAACAAAGAGAAAATTGAAATGCCGCATATCTCCATGGGAGTTCAACAGGACCAGTGTTTGCGAGTGTGCCAGGCAAGGAAAACATATAAACGAGAATGAATGCATCAACAGTGTTCTGCTATATTAGTGGATGATGGGTGTAGAAAGCAGAGGCTGGAACCAATGCAGGTTTGTGTTGGAAGGTCACTTTGATAAAAAGCATGCTAAAAGGAAGCTTTTATTCACCAGTTCAACATGCATGCACGCACTTTCAGCGTTAGTTCCCCACACTCAAAACATTATTGTCAGCAGGTCGAGAGCTGGCATGCGCATGCTCAGAGAGGGTAGGTACACGTGCTGTTCTCCTCTTTAATGCGTTAAGCCATGCGTAATACGGGATGAGGTGCACCCCTCGGATGTGCCGCGAAGTCTTCACGATGCCTACCCAAGAGGGGCAAAGTGAGACTGACAGAATAGCTGCACAGAAGTGGCTACGCGGCTGAACTATGACTGTGTTTGACACGTGTCAAAGAGATGCCGGAGGAGAGCGAAAGCAACGCCATGGGGATAGGGAAGGGAAGTCGTGAGCTCGAATGAGCCCGCATGAAGCCGGTATGTGAGGGCACGGTTGCTCGCGAAAGCATTGCCTTTTTTATGAAGGCGGTGTCTTCTCATAGAAGATGCGCAGTGCCCCTATTCCAGTTTGGCATAATGTCTGCAGTGAAGCACTGGTAGAAACACAGCCCTGCTTTTATGCTTACCTACAGTTGATGGAAGCAAAGCAACCTGTTTGATTAATTTATTAAGGCTAAAGCCTTACTTGTACCATTTACCCCCCCCCCGCGCGCGCGCGCGATCGTCCACGAAAAGATGGTGCGCGACATCATCAGGTGCGCTTAGAAATGAACACAGATAGAGAACAGCCCACGTTACGTCACGGTAGCATGGCGTGGAAGGCCCAAGGTCAAAGCTTACCGGCCGGGAGCTCAAGGTCAAGCGGACACGCGTCGGCAATAAAACACAAGACAAAAGCACAGCAACACGCGTGCTTTGTCACGGAAGCCTTCGGAGCCAGGCGGGGTTCTGCCACGCCCCGCGCAGTCGGGGAGGCATGATGTCTTCTGCCGGATACGGTGCGAATTTACTCTGTGTTGTCAATAGCTCCTTCACTTTTGTCCCCTGTCCATCGTCGCTTCTATCCAGTCAAGGAAGCAACTAGCCCAACTAGAGACATTTCGTTGCAAAAAGAAAGTCGCAATGCTGCTTTCTAGTGAATGTTTTGCATTCCTACACATGGGCAGTCAGCACTGTCTACGTGATTTTTTAAATGAATTTCAGTGCACTGTCAAAGTGTTTAGTGTTCGCTACCATTCACTGTGCATTTACAAGCATTTATATGCCTAAGGAGGCTACACTTGATACTAGATGGGGGTAGAAATTTCGGTGCTGCAGTAGCAGATAGGTTGTAACATGTTTCAAAAATTTAGTTGGCAGCCCCTTAACTAAGGCCAATGGTACTTGGAGCGCTGTAGAAGTATCACGCATGGTAGAGTGTTTCTCTGATACGTACGTTCTCAGTGCTGATTGCTTGGGGTAGTGGTAGCCATAGTGCACATTTACAGAAAAAGCTGCAAGGCAGTTTTCAAATTAAAAAAAAAAGCTGATGAGAGGTTGGATGTAGGCAACTTCTAGAAATAATGTAACATGTGTAGTAGGTTTTTTGGATGCATGATGTAGGAGAGATATTTGAAGAATTAAGATTCTATAGCTGTTAAGGTTGCCTGCCACACCACAGGAGAGGAAGGAAAGAAAATTGAAACCCTAGCAAAAGTGATGCCATTGGCGGTGTGATACACCCTTGCTTCGCAGATGCCCACAATGACATTCTTTGACAGAATAACAGGCCGGCAGAAAGGTTCACTGCACTTCTGCAGATTTTTTATTTGTTTTTTTACATATGTATTATAAGCAGTGTATGCTGAACCCTACCCAATTAGTGGAGGTGTAATGTGAATTAAAGACACTTAAAGCTATAAAACCTAGGCACCTAATCCCAGCTTTTTGCTTTATTTTTTGAGAATGTAATTGTTCTTAGGGAGCCGAACGGATCTGTTGCTCATTCTTGCTAATAGTAGTATATTGCAGGTATCTGTATTGTGTACCTCAGTGCTGAGGTGGCAGAAAGCCTTCTCGCCTCTGCAGGCAAAAGTCAGCCACCAGACAGTTGCACATACATAGGCGTAGACAGTGGGGCTGAACCAGCTGGGCTTGTGTTGGAAGATCACTTCTGGTCAAAAGCCCAGGGCCACTACTACACTGCTACCATTCAACTACCCAGCGCATCTGCATGTCTACGAGCTGCAGCAGACGGAGTGTAAGCTGTCTCACTGCCTCCTCATCATTGTCTCAACCACTCGATCTAGCACAGCCCCCCAAAAGATATTCTCACTTGATTTTTAATTGTAAATATGTGAACCCATTTGCATTTAAGTGTCTAATGCATGATAAAATGTGACTGAAGATGCCAGTGCAAATCTGACTTCTTCAAATACTAAATGGGAATTCATTTCTGTCTCTTCCACCAGATGTCTCTCTTTTTTGACCTGTGTGGTTGCAATGACCACAGGGGTGTCTCGAGAGTCCTTTGAGAACGGTTCGTGTGGGCGATGGTACGACCACACAAGTTCTGTCTCGCTAGAAAGAAGCTGCCCAGAGGGCCAGGAGTCTCATCTGGGAAGAGCTCTCGTGGCACATTCTGAAGCCTTGTGAGAAACACATCTTTCCCAGTTTTCCTAGGGCTAGTGTTTCAAAATTTCACTGAAGCAGCGTGTCCACATGGGCACTATATTTGTGAAGGTATGCTCAGAGATTGCCTACTGCTTGATCTTGGGCACTTGAGATGTGGGGATTGTATCTTGACGGTCTCATGCAAGATTTGTCTTAACTGAAGCACGGTTATCATGAGAGATTTTTCCACATTAATAAATCCTCCTAACTGCAGGCACCTAAGAATTGCCTGCATTATGTGTCTTTGGAATCATATTTTATGTTAGCTATCATTACACCTCTGAAGATTCTTTTTGAGGTTTGCAAATATATAAGCAGAAATAACTTTTCATACATTTGTGCATTGGCATGCTCTTGCAATTTCTGAGCTGTGTTCTGCATCACATTTCTTGCAGATGTATTGGAAGGTGGCACTCATCAGTATCTTTCAAATGATACTACCGCAGAGGAACATCTCTGAGCGCTTTCTTGAAACGTCTGAAGTGAACCCTTTTCTTCATTCTGCATTGGAGGCAAGTTTAGTTACATGGATAGTTTGCTATAAGTTAGGGCCCAGATGAAGGGTCTGAGTACTATTCCCCTTTAGTGAGAGTAGCTTTTACTTTTAGTTGTCTGAGAAAGCCTGGGCCACCCGACAAGCAGAGTGATAGTTTTGGTAGCTTATTATTATGCACAATCTTGTTGAAAGCTCAAAATTTGGAATGCATTTAAGCCATCAGTATCAAATGCTTTTACTGTAAAACATGCCCATTTCTGTGATGAATGGGAAGTATCCTGCTGAAAACCAACAAATCAGTTAGCAGCTTGCACCTACTGTAAGATCCTCAGAGATGCCCCACCCCCTGAAAGATAACCCACCCCTATTTTTGCTTGATTTGCCATTTTTCTTGAACACTAGGATAGCCCACTTCTAGTAATCATAGGGTTCAGATCAATGATGGCCTTCGGCTTAAATGCGGCTAGTTATCTATGGTGGGACATAAGCTGAACATTGCTGACGGGCAGTACAATCATCTTTGCTTCATTGCCCCTTGCCGCGATATCAAGTTTGGCAGGGAAACATGACCTAAAATGTTGACACATCTTTTTTTTTTTTTTTTATGGTAATTCCATTTACTACCAGTTTGTCAGAGGAACATGTCTTATATTTGGAGCTGCAACTGCATTCTTACGGAGTGTGGCAAATTTATTTAAGCGTCTTTCAAACCTTTCTTAAAATATATATTCTCAAGTTGTGCCTCTTCCTACAATAAGTTATTGTAAAATTTATTCCGAAAATTTATTTGTTTGACCCACATTGTGTATGTCTAAATTTTTATAGCTGGATATAGATTTAAAATTTGTTCTCTAGAGAATCCAGGACGGGCATCTATGGTTCCTGGAGCAAACATTATTGTTCCTACTAATACTTGATTCTTGTTCATAGGTATGCATGGAAGAACGATCAAAATGTGCTCTTATGAACACATTGTTGAGGAGCACGGGGGCGGTGCCATGTCGGCAACTGCTCTGTTTTGAAGGACTGTTGCTTGGAAGCGGCTGATATATTTGTGGGCCAGAACTGTTACCTAAATGGAGTGACATTGGCCTTGAAGGATGAGGTAAGCTGTGTTTTCTTTCTTATATTCACTGTTTTTATGAATAGTAGTAGACTGATAAGGCTGGTGGAAAGTCCTCTCTGACACCCTACGAAGTCTTCGCATCAGCGGCACTCGGCACAGCTGGCAACACAAGGGTTCCTAGGCCGAACCACGATTTTGGATGAATGAAGCACCTCCGAGTGCTGGGTAATTCCTCAAGGCCAGCTTTGTTAGCAGTGATGGAGGTGCTGCACCAAACTGCGCCACATTCACAAGCCATGCCAAAATACCATTTCTGCAAAGAATTGCACCATACTTGCACCAAGATCAGCTTGAACGAAGCGAAAAAGATAAAAAGATGGTCTTTGTAAAGGGGCATGCAGCGCGATTGTGACCTAGAACGGAAATGCTTCCCTTCGGCTTATTCTGGAAGTAAGCAGATCGGTCAAGTCAAGCCAGTAGCATGTGTGGGTGTTTAAAGACGATTCTTAAAAACTCGTGCTCTGCCATTCGCGTCAAGCTTCGCTGCTTTGCGCCGGAGCACATGGGTGGAGCTTCACTGCTTTGCATCGGCGTGCTAAAAGCAGCGGCTGATGTGCGAAAGCATTTCTATTATCTCTATGGTCTCAAAAATTATGTTCACAAGTAATATAGGTCAACCAACAGTTAACAAGAAAAAAATTTAGTTCTACATTCTAATAAATGGATGTGAACCATCATTTGATTGACAAGTCACTACACTGAACTCTGACTCAGTTTAGCTCCAACACTGCTCATATGATGCAGAGTAATGCAAGATGGTGGTTTCAAAGCACATATGTAAGTTTATACACTTTTTGTGGCCTATAAACTAGGTGAATGTGCTTACATCAATCAAACGTTTCAGGGAATATGCGTGTTTTTTTGTTGTTGTTTTTTTCTTTAATTTCCACAGGAGTTATGTTGGAGGGAGGGGGGTAGATGGCATTATCTGAACTAAAGTGTCACACTTGATCCACATGAAATTCCTTTTGTTTGTTTAAAAAGAATAATTCAACAATTTCTTTTTTTTATTTCTTTTTCTTAATACCTAAGCTTTCTCTTTAAAATAAATACATATTCTGATTGCAAAAATAAATAAGTAATATATATTGATATAAAAATGTGAACCTTCAATCATCAACAAAGATGGGCTTTGCATGAGCTTTATTATTTTCGAGTATGTAACGTGCTAACATACATGTTGGTACTTGCTCCAAAAGCATCGGGTGCTGCTCAAACCAATGTTTTGCCTGCTACAAGACCTGCTACAAAAGGCCAAATGCCGCTTCCATCACTGTGTTGGCCTTGCATGCCATGCGGCCGTGCTGTCAATCACTTCTGTGACTTCGGCAGGGATGGTACCAAGATGTACAGTCAGCGGCAAAAGTTTGCGGGTTGCGTGGTGCGCCAGCCGAAATTACTGGTTGCGCCTTCTGACGGCGCGCGTCCGCTCTCAAGATTCACGCTTCGAGAATGTGCTTCTTTTCGTGCTTAAAGTCATGTCTTTTTTGCTCGTTTCCGCCCGACGTGCACGCGATAACCGGGACCGGCGCAAGGTGCCACTCTGACAGCCATCATGTTGGGCGTCTGCCTCAGCCACCGTGATGGGTGACGGAGCTCTACAGGGGGAACAGCGCACCCGCAAAACAGTCACTCGAGTCAACACACACACAAAAGAAAGAGACACTTACACAGCGCTGACTAACAACTCTCGGGTGTATTTCCACTTCTTTCTTTTCTTCTATTTGTATTATAGGCTACGGCCTGGGATAATAACTGGTCTTTTTTCTTTTCTTTCGATATGAAGCTAAATTTAAAGCTAACTAAATTGAAATTAATGTAAGGCTAGGTAGTCTAATTCTTTTTGCGATAAGGTTATTGACGGAGTACTAACACATTTGTCGTTATGTTTTGCGATATTCTCCGCCTCGATAATTTCTCTTGTGAGCTGGTTGTGGTGCTTGCCAAGCACAGCGCAGTTACTCAGCAGCACTGAGCAGCAACAGTCTCGACAGTGGATGCCTAAATGTCCGGAGTTTTTGTTGGTGTACGTGTTCTGGTGCTCACGAAGGCGATCGTTAAGACATCTTCCGGTCTGACCTATGTAGAGCTTTCCACAAGAGAGGGGAAAGGAGTACACCACCTTCTCTGTACAAGGGACAAAGGTGTTCTTGTGCTTCTTTTTGCAGCCGACAGTTGTAATTGGTGGGGTATTTACTTTCTTGCACAGGCTGCGAAGTTTGTTCGGAGCTGAGAAGATGACTTCCAAGTTTACTCGGTTAGCTATTTTCTTCAGTCCGTGAGAAAAATTATGAATATATGGCACAATGATGGGTCTCTTTGTTTTGTCTCTTTGTTTTTGTTGAGTGCAAACGGCTTGCCTGATTTCGTTGATGAGCTTTTCGGCCACTGATGTTAATAACGAGATTGGGTATCCTGCACTCTTTAGTCGTAAGACTTGCCCGTTAAAGCTCGTTGGGATGGAATGCGAGCAGGATTTTGTGAGTGAGTTTTTGAGGCATAACCGCACGATGCTCCTTTTAACAAGTTTTGAATGGGCCGAGTTGAATGGTAATAGCGGTTTGTTTCCCTGGGCTCATAGGACCAGCATAAATGGTAAGGTAACATGAAGAGTCGAAGATCCAGGAATCTTAAAGAGCGCTCGTTTGGAAGTTCATGAGTGATTTCCAAAGGACTCATGCAGATTTTAAAACTGTCGAGGACGTCAGCAACCATGCTGGTGAAGTTGCGATCGTCGGAAGCAAGCACGATTAAATAATCATCGACGTACCGGAACACTCTTATAACTTTGGAGGTGTCTAATGTATCTTTTAACTTTTAACGGAGCTCGCTCATGCTACAGATAACATTTCGCGGCCCCTTGCGCCGGTCCCTGTTATCTCGTGGGCGTCGAACGGAAGCGAGCGAAAAAGCATGACCACGAACATGAAAGGAAGCGCATGCGCAAAGCGTGAGTCTTGAGAGCGGCAACGCGCCGTGAGAAGGCGCAGCCAGTCTCTTTCGGCTGGCGCTCCCGTGGCCCGCAAACTTTTGCTCCAGACAGTACACACCCGCTGCCATGCTTGGCCTCGCTTGGCTTCTCGCTGGCTTGGTGGCTTAGCCACGCACCGCGCTTGTTTGCTCTTTACCCGGTTGCACAAACAGTAGATAAAAGCAATAAGTGTGCATGCATGGTTGCGATTTAAACTTAGTCAGCATAATCACGAGGCTTTTTCATTTTTCGCGAAGTTACCGGACTTCTCGGAGTGCACGAAAATGTCCTTCGAATTAACCAGACCCAAAGAAGAAACATTGAATTACCGCACATTTTAATGCGAATAGCATTCTTTGGATACTTCACGCACTTTTCGTCTATGTATCTATCTATCTATCTATCTATCTGGCTATCTAACCTCTTACGCCGCGGGTCGATAAATAAATAAAGAAGACCGGCGCCGGCTGGGATTCGAACCGCTGACCCTTTGATCAGCAGGCAGACGCGCTAACCACAGAGCTATGAAGGCAGTCATTCAACGCACTCTAAACGGTTGTTTATATCTTTGCCATAGGACGCGCTTTACAGCGCTGTCACAGCTACCGGTGCGCGCGTTCCATGCACGAGGGCTCATTCCGCTCTCGTGAGGCTGGAGCACGGCCGCTAGCTCACCCTCTCCCGCGCTCGGGAGAGGGTGATGTAGCGGCCGTGCTCAGCCTCACGAGAGCGGAATGAGCCCTCGTGCATGGAACGCGCGCGCACCGTAGCTGTGACAGCGCTGTAAAGCGCGTCCTATGGTAAAGATATAAACAACCGTTTAGAGTACCGTTGGTTGAGACTAGCTGAGACGCCAGAAAGTCTGGTCGGTACCATTTTGAGTGTTTGTAGCGTATGGCGCGTGCTTTGCTCTCGCCTTCCTAAGTGACACAAACGCACGTGCTGGGCTGCGGAGATCGTGCGCAGGGGCTGTGAAAGTGTCAACAAATTTAGAATCGCCTCAAGAGTGGGCTGGCGTATCTAGAGTGTGCCGGCCACCTGACGAACGCGCATAACTCCGCACCGTTTGATGCTATTCGCATTAACGTAGATAATCATTCCCAAAGGATGGGTTCTGCTGACTTTTTTTCCCCATTGACTTGTACCCATGATTG
>JAZHYW010059067.1:0-23910 GCA_037355805.1 Ixodes ricinus | reverse complement strand
ACATTTCGGCTGACGCTCCCGCGCCCTGCAAACTTTTGCCGCCGACTGTACATATACCTTGCTTTCCCTGTTACGAAATCAACGTGCCTGTGCCAACACAGAGACGGTGTTAGGTATATTCCTAAGTATTTAAATTCAAACACAGTTTGTAGTGGGGTACTGTCAATGATGTATACATTTTTAGGTCCATCTTTTTTTCTCGAAAAACACATATGTTCGGTTTTTCCTAGGTTTAGCTTCATATTTGATTCTTTGCACCACCTATGTATTCTGAAAAGGTCGCGTTGCAATGGATAGTTGTCTTCCTCGCCTCTAATTTCTCGATATACGACGAAGTCGTCTGCAAACAGTCTCATATAAGAAGTGATATTTTCTGCGACGCCATTAATATAAACCAAGAACAGCAACGGGCCCAGCACCGACCCCTGTAGGACGCCTGACGTCACGTCAATAGTTTCAAATGCAGCACCATTTACAACCACATATTGGGATCTTAAATTTAAATATTCCTGAATCCACTCAAGTATGGGGGGTTAATATTAAAACTATGCAACTTACGAACAAGTAAGTTGTGGTCTACGACATCAAACGCCTTCTTGAAATCTATAAATACACAGTCTATGCATCTTCGCTGAAGCAACCTTTCACTTATTTGGTGAACAAACTCTGTTAGTTGAGTTACACATGAGACTCCCTGCAGAAAACCATGTTGGTTTGGATCAAACAATGCATGCGCGTCGATGTGTTTTATAATGCTAGTATATAAAATATGTTCTAACGTTTTACAAACAATACTTGTTAGAGAGATGGCTCGGTAATTCGTGACGAGCTCCCTAGGTCCAGATTTATGCACAGGAACAACACAAGCTGTGTTCCAATCGCTGGGAAGGCGACATGTGTTAAGGGACTTAGTAAACAACACCTTCAGAAACGGTGAAACGGACCGCGCACAACTTTAAGATACTACTTGGCAAGCCGTCTGGTCCTCCCGCTTTGGAGGGATCCAAACGCTGTAGCAGCAGTGTAATTCCATGCTCGTCGATTAATACCTCCCCCATGGCTTCATTATTCGTTCTAGCTAGACTTGAATTATTAGGATTTAACGTTTTAGATATAAAGACTGAGCCAAAAAAAGTCGTTTAGACAGTTTGCTTGCCCAAGGCTACTTTCTATTAAATCGCCGTTATGCGCAAGTGGTGGGATGCATACTTTACCTTTTCTGTTACGTTTAACGTATCTCCAGAACTCCTTCGGGTTTTTTTTCTGCTTCGCAATAAAAATGAACCAAGAAAGTTAGTTTTTGCTTCACTCGTTGCAGTTTTAAATTCCTTGTCAATAGCTTTTAGTTTCGCTCTACCTTCTTAGGAGGTTTTTTTAACATTATTAAATACTTTCTGTCTCCTATTTCTAAGAGCCCGTAACTCCTTGTTAAACCAAGGTGTACTTTTTGCACGTCTTGCTGTTAATAACCGTGATGGCACAAATCTCGTAGTCTCTTAGCTCAAAAACTTTTGACTTAAAAAGTAACCAGAGATCATTAACACTAAGAGAATCTCGTAAAAATTCAAATTCCTGGAACTATTCTTCTAAAGAAGAACATATCTCAGCAGTATTTCCACTTGCATAATTGTACATTCTCCGGGCAGTGTTTGGCTGTGTTTTTTCATACGATACGTGCACATCACAAAGTACCACATGGTGGTCGCTTATTCCAGGTAGGATCAAACTAGACTTTACCCACGCGCTGATCTGTTATGACCAAGTCTAAAATGTTATTTCCTCTTGTCGGTTATTCTACATATTTGGGTGAGTGGAAATGTACGCACCATGTTTATCATTTCCCTTCCCACTCCAGATACCACTCCAGTCTGCAACATATACCGATTCCAAGATACTTCAGGTACATTAAAATCACCACCGATAATAAGACAGTCCGTCTGAATTGTTTCTACCATTTGGGAAAGTTCAACGATGACATTAGCCGAGCTTCCAGGCGGTCTATAAAAGAACATAGCGTTAGTGATTTGCCATTTGATAACCGAACCCGGCACCACACAGCCTCGCACGACCGAACAGGAAGTCAAGCCGAGAAGAAGAAACAGTATTATCTACCAATATAAAAACTCCCCCACTATGATAGTTCCTGTTCTTTCTGTAAGATATGTAGTTGTCTGGAGATACCCCGTCGTCACTGATACTGCTTTCTAGCCATGATTCAGTACCAAGAACCACGGTAGGTTTTGCCATACACAACAAATTGCTGAAATCACCTACTTTATTTTTTACGCTTCGGCAGTTCACAATCAGAAATGGTAAGTTTGAAGTCGAGCAGCTCGTTTTCGTCAGGTACTCTGAACAACTTGTCCAAGTGCTTCGTCATAGATGTATCTTGTATCATTTAAGTACAGTGCATCATATCGAAGGTTTACACGAGTATTGTTATTACGGTGATCTTTGGCGAAGTCCCTGAGCTGTTTTCTTTTTCTGCGTACCGCCTCTGGAAAATCTTCCGAGATGCTAAGGGTAGTACCTTTAGTTTCTTTGCGTTTGACAATATTGTTTGTTTTTCTTTGAACAACATGAATTTTGCGATAAGTGGTCGAGTTTTGCCAATACAGTATCTACCAAGCCTGTGCGCTCTTTCAATTTGAACGGGCTCTAGTCCAAGTCTAGTTAATATTTCCTGAACTCGTTTCTCAGACGCCGCAGGTAGCTCTCGGGTGTCTGTGTCAGGTACTCCGTAAAAAATTAAATTACAACGCCGGCTTCGATTTTCCAGATCGTCTACTTTAGCGGTTTGATTCCTTACTACACTATGTGTGTCCTCACACTGTTTCCTGCAATCCGTGGTTACAGCTTTCATGTCATTGAACTGGGCCAGATGCTGTTCGAATGATTCAGTGCGTGTTTTTAGATCACCCAGGGTCACCTTGCTTTGCTCTTGATTAGTTTCGATAATCTGAAGCTTAGCTTTAATGGCATTCTGCTCACCTAAAAGAATCTGTAAAGTGGCCACCGTATCAGTACCGGGATTCAATTCGATGTCTCCGCATAGTAGCAACAATAAAAAATAAAAAAGCATAACTACGCATCAGCACAAGTCGTTGCCGCACGCGGCAAGTGACATTCCGTTACCTAGCAGTAGCAAAGACGACATGGGGTGGAACCGGCAACAGAAAAACATAGAATCTTGAACGACTAGTAAGACTGTCACCAACCTGGACAAACAGCAGAAATTGCGTGAGTGGTACGGCCATGATCCTGCCAGCTCCACGCCCCAAGTCGTCACTGAATCGCTGCGCCTTGTACACCGTATGCAGCCGGCTGTCGTCCCAATGTTCGTAGCTTGAGTAGGCATTCGCCAAAATCAGCCGGGGACATGTTCCATGAGCACAGTCGTCGAAGTCGAAATCCGGGCCAGTGGATGATGGCGGATGCATGGCGCTTCCGTTGTTCACTCGATGCATCGGAGATGCAGCACAACGCCCCATGACCTGGACAAACAGCAGAAATTGCGTGAGCGGTACGGCCATGATTAACTACCCCAAAGGGCAAGTGACTAGCCTTTGGGCAAAGTGACGACTCAAACCGCTGTGGCATTACCACCTTTCTTCAGGTGATGAGGGGGGGGGGGCACTTTTGAATGCGATATTCACATGCAAGCATTCGTAAATGATATTAGTAACTTAGATAACTACAGAAATACTCTATATTATGCCTTTCCTTAGCTTTCGTGGTCCTTGAAATCCACCAAGATCACATCTGTTGTGCAATTAGCGTAAATTGGTGGAATACAAATGTTGTCGGCGCGAGCAGCAACACTGGTTCTCAACAGCTGGACTTGGCTGGGGAACACAAGAACAACGAACGACCCGTTTGGTTTGTCGTGAGTGTTCGCCGAAATGAGGAAAGGATATTGTGATTGCCGTATTTTATTGTAAAGGTTATTTAAAGCAGAATGACTAGTTGTATATCTGATCGTATTGAACCATTGAACACTGAGACCGAGGATCAACAGGGCAAACATGCTCATAGGTATGTGACTGTGTCTCCCGTACTGTATTCCTCCATCTCGGACTGGTTGAATTTCTCAGCTGCACCCGTCGTGGCTGTGATCGCCCTCTTCGTAGCTATGCATAACAAACTCGCCCAATTTTCGACGGTGTGATCTCCCGGCTGTAGCGCACGTAGCGCGTGAACTTTCCAATTCAGAAGCGGGTTGCAGTTCAGTGGCAGTGTAGCAATTGGCTTTTACTAGATTGTTGCGTCGTCATGAGCGCTATTTGTGCTGTTACAAGCGCCAGCTCGAGCCCTAACTCGGGCGTTTTTCGCTGTTCGTGTTCTTCAGCTATAATGCTCTGCTCTGTGATTCATTAAACCTAAACCTAAACGTCAATCACCCCTGCATCGTCACCCGTCAGGGTATCCCATAGCCCTGCCACTCTACCGGCCCTTCCTGGATGTTTGCTGCTGCCAAGTAGCAGCCTAATCGTCGAACCACCGACATTGTCGCCTCTCCGCCAGAGAGTCACTACATTCCGGTGCGTAAGCTACCACTACATTTTGGTGCGTCGGCCGCTACTACGTTTTGATGCGTCGGCACATCTCGTTCTTTCGACTGTTTAACTCTTTCCTGAAAGAAAAATAGCCCCTGCGGTTTTTCACGGCGTTCTTCCGCTGGTGCTCGTGCAGTTTTTTTTAGGGTAGCATATACGCTTCTGAGGTTTTTTGCTGCGTTCCAACGCTTGTGTTCCTTCCGTTCTTTCAGGAGAGTAAATACGCCCCTAATGTTCTTCACGGTGTTCTAATTAACGCTCCTGAAAATTTAGTTTACCAATCGGCGCTGCAAGATGTGGCCTTTCAAACCTTCTGATATTTTCCCCTGGCCGGCCACTCTACTGTACAGGGTTTTAGAATTTAGAAATTTCATTTCATTGAGACATGCTGCCCTATACTCCGTTTAACCTAAGCTGAGACTGCAGCGGGAACTACGTCTCCGCCGAACCAATCAGTCGCTTCCCTTTCATCACCTAGCCCGTGGCGAAAGAGGGATGTATGACTGGTACATTGAGGACGTAGCTTCCACCGCAGTCTCAGCTTAAAGGTGAATGGAATATAGTCAACGCGCAAGATGGCCACCCAGCTCCGGCCTCCCGAGAAGTTGGTGTTTACAAGACGGCCGCTGTCCAGGTAGCACAGAGCTTTGGACAGAAATTTGGCAAATGTCTTTGAATTTCGGGCTTGAAAAGCCCGAAGAAGCCAAAGTAGACCGAAAATTTGACCTTTTTGGCAAGAGTCAGGGTATTTTGTCCCTAATTCGCCAAAGAAGTGCCAAAGTTAGGCTTCGCTCCTGTTAGTTCGGCTGTTATTTGTCCTCTTTGGGCCAAAATCGCCAAACGAGCGCCAGCGTCAGGCTTCCTAACTGGCAGTTCGGATGTCATCTGGCATCTTTGGGCCCAAGTGGACAAAAAGTGCCAAAGTTAGGCTTCGCTTCCTGATAGTTCGGCCGTCACCTGGCAGCTACAGGCCAAAGTCGTCAAACAAGTGCCAGAATGCCAACCTGCTCAAAAACAGGGAAAGGAGGAACGAGAAAGAAGGGCTGAGATTTCCCCATTCCTCCTTTCCTCTTCTTGAACAGGTCGGGCTACACCCTCTCCCCTGTAGCTTTTGCTGGTCTGCACTTTTTGTTTTATAAATCGTCTTCGCTTTCTTTCCAATACTATACACGAACTCACCTCTGTTACGTCACGGCGTGGTGGTGGCGCGTCGGGCGCACTTCCAGTCTGGGGCTGTGGGCGGAAGCCGCCATGGGCCACGTGCACTCCTGTGTCACTTTGGAAGAAATCGGACAAAAACCTGCCTTCTCGTCAAAACGCCACGACTGGGGCTGTACCAAAAGAGTCAGGAAAGGTTTGAAGGCCAGCTTTTATGCGTTTTCTGCCTGCTCGGATCGTCCGAGAACGTGAACAGGGGACGTTAAATAGGAAAAACAGACGCGGTCGGTTGCTTGGGCGGAAAGCACTTTGGATTGAATTTACGGATACTTGTGGTTGTCAGATTAATTTTTTGTTCCAACTTGAACGCGGGAAAACCGTCAAGTTGCACGGACCACCTGCGGACCACATTCAGTGCGTCATCACGTTCAAACGGCCGCCTCATCGCTCGAGCTGTCGTCTGCTCTCTCAAACGTTTCTGCTTGTCGTCTGCTCGTTCAAACGACAGCGGCCTGTAGACCAAACGTTGACCAAACGTTAAACATGAATTGGTGTATATAATCAGTCAAAAATGCAGAGGGAGCTTAACTCACTGTTCATGCCTGTTGACCTCGCCTTTGAGCCTCCCGACCTGCTTTTGTGTCTTCGTGTGGCTCTCAGCGAGGCGCGATGGCAGCTTTAAGCAAATCAGAACGGTAGAGGGAAACACGTGACCTCTCTCCGTAGGACGCGTAGAACAAGGAGGCTTTGACGAAAATTTGTCACGTGATTCTCTGTCGCGCTAATGAAATCTCTATGATCTCTGGGCCTGTTGTTGCCGTTTTCCAAATTATAGACCGACACGCTGTTTCCAAACACGCCCGCGTTCGCCCACACCAGGTGTAGGCACTGCGCGTGCGCAGAAACCGAATTCGTGTGAAGTGAAGCGTCTTGGCATGCGCAGTGCCATCGACAGCGCCACCGCAGCTGCGTGACGTCAGGGCCGCATGCTGGTCTATACAAAACGGACAGGCCACGTAGGTCCTGTTTCCGAAATGCGCTTTTCAGTGTTCTGTTGCTTTCGTGCGTTGCAGACGTGGCTGCGGTTTTTTCGTTGACAACCTAAATACGTCCATGCCAATTTTTTTTACCATTTTTCGCCGGAGTCTAGAATTTTGTGATCTGCTTGTTGGGCGCGCTTCGACAAACTGCTCTTCGCCGACGGCGAGACGTCAGTTGAATGTGCGCAATCTTCCTTCTCGACTGTGTTTTTGGGCTTTCCGAGTTGGATTATGCATCTATCAAAAATTACATGATATCGCTGCTTTATCAGTGAGTACACTGCAAGCATGCTTCTCATAGCAGTTCTGCTTTCCTCTGAACCTCCCTGGTGTTTTGTGTTTTAGTTTATGAGTTTTGCTGGCTGTAGTCTCAGCTATATTATGATTTGCTTTTCATATTGAAAATTCCATCAAGATAAAGTAAGATGAAAAGCTATTGACATATTATATCCTCTGATAACTTTTTCAACAACTTTCTAACAGAAAAGCATCATGGGAAGTCTGTTGACTTTCATTAGAAAAAGTGGGCCAATATTCAAAAGAAAATAAAGAGAAAAGCTGTTGACATTATATATCCTCTATTGACGTTTTTCAACAGCTTTCTGAACAGAAAAGCGTAACAATTTCTTGTAAGGGTTGCCGGTTCCAGTATAGGGTAGCGTGGATGGCGGAGATGCCGAGCCGCTTCGCCCGATAAAAACAGTCTGCTAAGCAATCAAATGCACTCAGACAACTTAGAAACGGACATCACGGTGTCCTGATATCCGCAAATTGACCTTTTTCGGAGAATTTTGTGCGCACGCGCGAACTTGAGGAGAGAGTAGGAAAGGGAAAGGCGCCATCTTTGCGGGCTCTCGTCGTACGCTGACTGGCTTCGCTCGCATTGCTGGGCGCGTCTGTCCGGCACTGTTGCGATGCCTCACCGCTGCTCGGCCGTTGGATGTTCAAACAGCAAGAAAAAAATTACACCATCTTCCCGAGGGGACCATAGGGGTGATGCGGAGCATCGTGGATCGTAATTAATTTATTCCCTTCTGCCTGATTTCTTTTGGCCGGCCGGATTTGGGCTGCGGCGGACGCGAGCGGCCGAGAAACGCTAGCAGACGACAGCCGCAGAGCTGCGGGGAAAGCCCACCCCACTGGAAAGCCCTGGCGTGGCGCTGCGACCCGCGCGCCCGAAACTATCCTCCTTTCACTCCTCCGGGGGAACGCGCGCAGCTGGAAGTGCACGCAGCTGGTAGAGAGAGAGAGCGGAGAGAGTAACGCGCAGCTGTTGGAGAGAGGGAAGTAGGAGAGTTGCGCATGCGTAGTGTGAGTGCGGACGACGCCGACGCCGCGGGCCATAGACCCGAGCAAGAGATGCTCCGCATCTAAAACACGCCGAACGTGAGCTTCTTTAGATTTCCGAAAACTACCGCGCACCTCAAAAGAGAGAGAAATGCATTCAAGCGCTGCGACGAAAGAACGCCGACGGGACGCCTTGGCAGCCATCTGCAAACTCGCGTGTTAGCAGTGTCCACTTCATTGGAGGTTAGTAACATTCATATTTGTTTGAACTCAGGAGATGCCCGTCATACTCCGTGCAGGCTAGTCATTCATAGCAAGGTTTTTTTCCCGATTTTTACGAGGCAGAATCACCCAGACTTCGCTCCCTCCTTGATTACATACAAGCCGACACCTGCCTCCGCACCAAGTTGCAGACAATATCGTTACGACATGTGAACTGCTCTCAAACTCTCATGGCTCTCTGATCCGAGGTGCAGAGTAAAGTAGAGCAAGACCAGCTGAAAGAATGAATGCTGTGTTGTACATTTGTATATAAAGAAAACAATCACAGTGCAGTGTCATGTTTGAACCTGTAGTGTATTTCAGGAGCACTTCTTGAAATGAAAATGGTTACATGCTACATTCAGAACTAGACATTTGCACGGAGGAATGCGTAAACCGAAATTAAACATGTGACATCCCAATAATGGAAACATATTACAAGCGGAGCCAATCTGAAAAGTTAACTTTTATAAGCAAGCAATGTTTTACGCATATAACAATTTTATTTCTGGGTGTTGAGCCTGAAATGTGCAACAATATTGTGTCAATGGAATCATCTATCGAGACATCTTACAATCGTGCTCATTTCAGCTGCCTAATAGACATTTTCAATGTTCCTGGCTCGCTTTTGCACAAATGAAACCCATCTTTTTATTTAAAAAAAGGTACGTAGCCCCGCTCTGTCGTATACAGAAAATTGAGCCTTCTGACACAGCGCGTCAAGAGTTCGGGGACAATCGCGAACCGATAAAATATTTAAGGCCCGGAAGAATCTCAATCTCCCAAAACAGTTCGTCAAACCACACACGCTCCACAGACAGAGACTTCCATAGGTCACCATTGCTTGTCCAGACGACAAAATCACACCACTGGGCTCCAACAACTGCCATCTGTCCCTGCACCTGAAAATAAAAGGGTGGGCCCTTTTGACCACTACACACCCATCTACAACATGGCAACAGTAATCGGGGAACTTGAATGCTTCGGTGGGAGTCATCTTCTGTTTCCTTTTTCCCATCATTTTCGAACTTGCCTGCTGTCCTTCGCGAAGTACCGATCGACACACGCTGTGCTGACGACCGGTACCGATGCAGCACCGGCAGTCCATCTGTCTTGAAAAGCGTACAGACGGATAAAGTCCGCAGTGTCGAAGACGGTTGCTTTACTCGATCCTTTGGGATCGTCATCAGCCATTTGTAGAGAACGGCAGCCGGAAAACAGAGAGAAAAACTTTCCACAATGAACGCACCAAAACAATCGAGTCGAGGTAGCGAACGGGTTGACGGAAGGACGGACTGAGCCCGCAAACGTTTTGAATTATCTCCACGAGGGTACGCCACGGTTGTGACAACGAACTCTGAAAAAGATCAATTATATTGCCATTCTTGTTCCTTGGAGAAAAGAGCTATTTCTGCAACAAAAAATACAAACAAAAAAACGTGCATAAATTGCGAAGTGCATCTGCCCACTTGCAGCTCGCGGATGCGCGTCTTGAAAATTGAGGAGACCGTCCCCACCGTCTTCCAGTCACTACCTTATAATGTGGCCTCTCTGCACGCGATCCCACTTTCTGTGTGCGTGTGTGCAACTGTTTCGCGCGTTGGACTCCATCACCCCTAAGCTGAGAGTGTAGAGGAAGCTAAGAAGCCTGGTGAACCAACCGCAGGTCTATTTTTGATCACGTTGATCACGCTCTCTCTCGTAACCAACCGCAGAGAGCGGTGCAGGTGATGACTGGTCCGGCCGGCGCGTAGCTCCCCTGCAATGTCAGCTTAGGGATGCGCAGTGTCCTCCTCCTCAAGGACGCCGAGTCCTCTTCGCTCACAAAGGAGACATTTGGAGAGATTAGTGACGGCGTGGGGAAAATGGTAGGGGAAGTGTTCTCTCAATACCCTCTGTCGCCATTTCCGAAGCTGTTCCGAGGCCGTCGGCGCGACCTCCCCTGCAGACATCTCTCTTTCAAATTTTTTCGTTTGTCTCTGCTGGTGTTTGCTTTCCGGGTTTCCAAAAACCAATGTAGTGGAGATTGCTAAAGCGCGAGACACATGCGCGAAAAATCCATCCGATCCGACGTCCGATCCGGCAATACGACTGCCTGGTCCGAAAAGTTTGGTCGCTTCAGACGTCGGATCGGCGATCCGACGTGCGTCCAACGTGCCAGATAGTTTCGCACGACGGACGGACTGTCGGAAGCGTCCAGCCAATGACAGCACAGCTAGCGCGAACGTCATGATGACGTACTGGGTCTGGCGGGACGAACAAGAAAACGGGACGGGCGACGGGAAGCCGGACGCGTGGATCCCGCTGACCCATTCGAAAAAGATGGCCCCGGCAAAGAATGCACGCGCTAGCGAGAACGAGCTCCTAACTTCGCTCGTGCGAGCTGAACCGTCAATCTGGGACCAGAGATCTGATGAACGCGGAACTCTGCTGAAGAGCTTGGATCGCCTGGGCGGAGCCGAGCGGATCGTCGTGTCGCATGCAAGGTCGGAAGCGTGTGTCTCAAACTGTCGCGTGCGGCAATTCGGAGCGGCGTTCGGACTGTCGGATAGGACGTCGGATCGGACGATTCTGCCGTCCATGTGTCTCGAGCTTTAAGCCGATCAGGCAATACGACGGTCGGAGGTGAGGATTTTCAACGCTCTCCGGTGCTACGAAACCCCCCCCCCCCTCGAAGGTCATTCCGGCAGTTCGCACGTCGGATCGGACGTTTTCGTCGTACATGTGTTTCGCGCTTTAGACATGATAACTCTACAGCAAGAGGACGAAAAGGGACTGACAGACACGAAGTTCCGAAATCAGCTCGGAGCCGAATGTCAAAATTAAAAAGAGACAATGATAAATCAAATGTGGAAAAAAGGGGCCAGACTCTAAATCAAGACCAACATCCGGCTAGAGAAACCGGCTAGACTCGAAATCGAGACCAACGTTGTCGTCTGATATCAGTGCCTTGGCGCCATGTAGGACGCATTAGGGCTCTTATTGTGGCACCAGTAGTCCCGTAATGTCATAGAGCCGTCATTGTATAACCACCTTTCAGAATAGTGTCTTGTTCGAGTCAATCGCAAAGAAGTTCTTCACCTGACACAAGGTGCAGTCAACAAGTCCGTAGCTAGGGTACGAAGCTTTTCTGTCGAGGTCATAGAGTCAACATAATAATCTATTATGTTGACTCTATAACGCGGAGATCGTTTTTCTTTCTTTTTTTCCAGTTGGCGGTCCAGACGAGCCGATATAGCTGGCGACTCCTTAATATGCACAGTGAAGGACCAAAACATCGCCATTACGTTCTGTACCTTGTTATTGTCTTGTTTACTTTGCAGAAAAGCACCTGAATCGCGCTTTGACAAAATAATATAAAATTGAAAAGCGCTCGAGCAATTTCAACTTGTTGAGGTAAAACGGACGCGCCTAAACCAGCCTATTCCAACATGCGTCCACTATTAAGCCAATGGTATTGTCAGACTAACACACACTGACCTTTATATGCCACTGCGTTCTTAAAATGACGATGAGCCATTGGTACTAATAGGACAACAGTAACCATTAAAAGCTCGCGTTTATCCAACATTGGCAAGCCAATGCTACAGACAAGCCAGCAGTTTCCATTTTATGCCAGTCCTCATAAAATATTGGAATGCCAACGGCACGGACATAGCTTGTTCCCTATGTTGCTTGGATTGGTTGAGTATGAGTGGTCGATGACCTGTTCCGGTGAGACAGGAGTGCCGTAGTCCTCTCATGGTCTTGTGGCATTACGAGCCGTTTCTGAGTCCTTGGTGGCTGAACCGGGGGTGCAAATGCCTTATCTTGCTTTGGAAATCCTTAAGCCTATATGGAGGGATTCGCAATTCAAGAATGTATATCAAGATTATCTCGCAGGTACGTCTTGAGTTCTCCCCTCTCGTCGTCACTTTTTAAATGTTCAGATTGATTTGCAGATGTTGATTTTTCTAGGAGGAGAAGGAGGGAGGATACAGAGGAGGAGGGTAAGGTGTGGCCCTCATCCTCCCGCTCTCCTCCTAGAAGCGTCACTCGGCAGCCACATTTGTAGATATATAAATTTATTCTTCAATTTTTTTTTAGCAGGATTTATCTCAAAATCAAAGTGCCTCAAGAGCTGCTCTCTAATTACAGAGATTCGTAACCTTTCATTTTTTTAATCTTCAAATTGTTTTACATATGTTTTTTTCCTTCTCTTTCTCTCACTATTGTTAATTGCCCCCGCTCTTTGAAGTGCTTGCATCTCATTCCCCAGCTTAAACAAGTCCTATTTTAGCCAGTAATTATTTCTAGCGCCTTCGAACAATTTTCTTAAGTTTTCCTTTAAGGTATTTGCAAATACTTCATCACTCATTAGTTTTCTATTTAACTTCCACAGTTCCCAGCAGAATTTTCTTCTTTTTTTTCTTGCTAATGGATAGGGTAAACATTACCGGACAGTGGTAGGTGAATAACACGAATATCAGACTATATTTGCAACATAAAGGGAGAAGCTTTAATGGTACATAAAATTTGCATAAACGGGCATGATTGGATCCTTGAAAATGAGTAAACTGAACAATCTGCATTTCACTTAAACATTCATCAACGTCGTCGGGGCCGTTTTCATTAATTTTTGTTTTGTTTAAAACCCCCGTACTTACATCCCTGAAACGAGTGGCACTCGATTTATCACGTGCGGAATATACATAAATAAGATCAACAAAAATGCGTTCTGTATAAAAGAAAAACCGCATTTCTTCAATAAGACACGTTCTGACGTCAGCATTGGTAAGGGCATAAATGCAGATAACCCACCAGTCGCATTTCGACAACATGAAATCACAGACAATAAGAAGCCTAAATGAGCAGGTCGTGACCGTTTGAACCATCGCTCCCAGACACTGTTCAATTAACAACAAACCCTGCCGATGTTCCCACAGCATGACTAACGCATACGTTATTCGCAACTCCAGCCCGCCGCTCGCCCCCTCACGGATGAACGGAGAACCAGAGGAGCGGGGACGGCAGCGGCGGCGGCGGCGGCGGCGGCGGCGGCGCGGAAACAGTGGCAGGGACTGTCGACCTTCATATGTGAAGCCGTTTTAATGTACAAAGCGAGGGCGTTAAAATATAAATTATTGTGCTTCGCCATGCAATAGCGTTGCCCGAAGGACCTGGATTTCTAATTCCATTAGGGTCTTTTTCATATATCGCATACGCTGCGGATTTCTCGTCTTGTGCATGGCCGCCAGCTCAATCTGTGGCGGCAAACGCTCCCGCTAATAATGTAGATCTCTATAGTACAGTCTACGAAAAGTCTATTCTTTGCCATAAGTATGCGAGAAAACTCGTCGTGCAACGGTATGTCGAGCAATACACATCGGGAATGGGTTCGCGTGTTAAGGCCATTGCAAGGAACATGACCATTTATTCTAAGCACTTTAAAAAGACAGAATACCCGTACTTGTGTTTAGGTAATTACAAAGGCAAATAAAGAAATGCTTGAAGAATATTAAGCGCGTCTGTGTTAAGCGGGTTTCACATGCAGCGATTTTGGCCCTAGAGCGGCGCGATTTCTGCCATCGCGGCGCTCTGGCCAGCCGCAGCGGCAGAGCGGCACGGTTCCACCAGGTTGGAAATTATTCGCCGCGGCAGAGCGGCAGCTTCCGCGTTGGCCACTCACAGCGCGGCGGGAAATCACGTGACAGGAGGAGAAACATTGCGGGAAAGCTGGCGCATTGGACGACGGTGTTTTCACGTTCTTGATGCAGACGACAAGCAGAGAAAGTACGCAAGCGATTGCTTTCCGGTTTCTTTTTTCCTGCGGGTCGAGCTTCTTGTCTTCAGCAGTCGCGTCGGGACTGTTCAGGAGATTATGGAGGAGGGAGATCGCTGTCCCCTTCCTCGGAATTTGTTTTTCTCGATGAATTACGCGGCGCTTTTTTACTTTCCTCGCCTGAGTACCAACTGTCGCAAGCACAAGACGATAATCGGAAACGGCTTGTGCGAGCGCTAGTGAGAAAACCAAAAGAAGAAGAGCCGAGAGACATTGACGTGTCTTTTCCAACACAGATCGTCACACCAAGTAAGACAAAATGTATCGCGCCCAGTTCAATGAACTGCTTATCAGTGAAGTGTCGAAGAGTCGGGTTCTTTGGGACGCGCAGCTCAAGGAATTTGGGAATAATGGAACCAAAGATAAACTCTGGTAAGAGGTGACTGAGGCCGTGAAAGTGATCGACAAGACCGCTATGAAACCACTGCACTACTACAGGAGGTTCCGATCTAGGAGGTTCGGGTCGCCCATATCAGTCGAAGTCTGTACATCCGAGCAAGGCGCTGCCCGTGACGCTGCCGAGGATGATCCGAGGTTTCATACTCCACGACAACGAAATTGGGAAAAAAAATAAGACAAAGGTTTATTTTGTATTTTAGACGCTTTTGTTTAGTTTTATTAAGGTGAAACTAAAGGAGAAACTGAAAACTAAGGCATTAAAATTGTTGTTTGAAGCCACTGTAACCGTCTGTGCGGATCGGCTTGCTGCAAGCAACATTGGCCATCGCAACGGCAGAAAACGCTCATGTGAAATGAAACCTCGCGATTCGTGCCGCCGCGCCGATTAGCGGCAGCGATTTTGACCGCAGAACCGCTGCATGTGAAACCCGCTTTATCCAGCCGTTGGTGACGAGAGCTTAGAACTGGAAGTTTTGGCGAGAGGGGCCGCGTCGTTGGAAATAACATGGTACAAAAACTGTAGGGTACATTAAAATATTTATTTTTGATATAGAAATAAATAAAACTCCTAACACGTCTATTCTGTTAATAGGCAGTTTTAGCATAGCGTTACCGCAGGCTACCGTTGGCCACCGTGGACACTAAACAAAAAGGGCTGTAGCCCCTTGTCACATATACGACGCCCCCAAAACTTCAGTTGTACAGCGCACTGACGTTCAACCGACGCTACCAACTTTCACGAGCGCCTTGATAGCCGAGTTGTACAACTTATTAAAAGAGCTTAAGTAAGTGTAAATGACTGTAAACAAAGAAAACTGATCGGGGATTTCTTGGCCCCACTGCAAAACCTCGGTGTTCTTTGTTGTTTTTTCTTTGTACTCTGATACGTACTTTAGCTGTTTGATATCTTATGTCGCACCGTCATCAAGCCTCGCGTTAAAATTGGGGCCGGTGTAAAAACTACAACCTTTTTATTTTTATTTTTTTATTTTTAGAGTGTGAGCACGGCAGCGCTCCTGGCGCGCTGAAAATTGTGCTTCAAAGGCACAGCGCGATCTTCCGGTTGTAATGCGACACCGCACGGTAACCTGCGGTAACAAACTTTCTATATATCACCACAGAGCAGTTTGATCACGTAGTGCAATACGCTAAAACAGCGACGGTGAGTAGCGAGTTGTGAACCTGTGACACGAACACATCAATACTGTGAACGCTGCCCTTCCGAAGCTCGATGGTCACCGTGCGCGGCTCACTTCTTAGAGCTCCAATGACCAGGCAAAGCGCAAACATAATATCATCATCACCCTCAAAAATATTCTGCCACAAACAATTACGTCGCCGGTGCCTAAAACGCGCTCGCCCACCACAAAGCTTCGCGAGTTGAGGTTTCTGCAACTTTTAAATATCAGCATGCTCGTTTTCCTAACGTCTCAACATCTCCGTCACCTGTAATATGAACGATCCTTCCCTAACCGCATCGCATTTGTAGACAAATAAATTATTTTTAGTGCGCTGACCAGCGTCAGCAAGCAGGCGCACGGGAAATCCTGGAGAATCTATCCCCGTTTCTTCCGCCATCTTGGAACCACCACCCCGCCACCTATAGGGCGTTGGAGTTGCAAATAGCGTGTCGTAAAGTGACATATTGGGTGCCCCGTCTGGTCCTCACTCTCGACTTTAGTTCCTAGCAACGCAACAATCTCGAAGTCCTGCTCTATGACAAGACGGTATACCTGCCTTTGTTTTCCTCTGTCTTGGAGCTTTCGAATATTTGCGGTTGCTACTTTCACAAGCTTTTCAAGCGAAATCATTATCTAAGAACCAGGCAGAGCTCAACGTGCTACCTTAGGTGCGCTTTGTCGTACATGACTGTCTTTGCACACAGTATCCTATTTAGGCAGGTTGCCTTTTCGCTGCAGCGGCGATGACACCGACCGGCCTTCTCTACACTTCTTTCCCGTCGATAAATGTCACCGGTACTCGCGTTGGAGCCGCTCTTCCTGGGAGGCCTAAGCGGCGTCGCCGTGGCTGCGCTTTGCGAAAAATGCCTCGACGTCCATCTCTGAAACGGTGGACACTTCGCGAGCTCCCTGTGGAATGCTGGTATAATCTGGCGTCTTCGAGTCGGCGTGGAGGCGCACACTTCAGTACTTTGTTTGACGAAAGGATGGACCGCAAAAGATGCAATGAGCCACGGGAGCCAATGCATAGCTCGGAGGGTGTCACGTGTCATCCCGGTTGGGCAGAGCAACGCGGGGAGCGCGAAGTCACGAGACAAGCTGCAAACTATGGATTGGCACATGTAGCTTGTAGCGTCCATCGCGCTAGGATATCATGAGGTGAGACGGAGTATATCTAACTACGCCGAGGGGCTAAAGAGCTATTCTAGTCTGTGTGTGTGTGTTTTTATCAGCAAAATCAGCCAAGCAAAATTGCTCAAGGAAGGAGAAAGCGAACATAAGCATCAAAATAAAAACAAAATATTGACGGCTGTCGGCGCGTTTTCCCGCGGTGGCGAAATCTGGAGGCGCCAAGATGCCAAGCCGCGACGAGCGCGACACTGAGGCGCCGGTCGCCGGGACGCCGGTTGCCCAGGCCCCAGAGAGCTTGAAGAAATTAGTGTGTGTATGTGCGCTTTATAGAAACACCAAGTCGCCCGTTGTCTTTTTAGAGCGCAGCTCTCAGGCGCCCGTTTGCAGCTCGAGCGCTTCCGAGCGTCGACGGCGTAACCGCGCGGTGCATTATGGGAAACGTCCCATAATGCACCGCGCGGGTCTCACTGTGTCCCGCGCGTTGCATTATGAAATGTTTCCCATAATGCACCGCGCGGGTGGGAAGGGGGGAGGAGGAGGAAGAAGAGAGAAGGAGGAGGAGAGGGAGGAGGGAGGGAGGAGGAGAGGGAAGAGGAGGGAGGAGGAGGAGGAGGAGAAGAGGAGAAAAGAGGAGAAGAGGAGGTGGAGGGGAGTTGCCAGCTACCCGTTGTGCAGGCGAGTGATATCACCATTCATATATCACAGAGAGGCACGTATGAAAACGTGGTGTATCCGTTATCCAAGTGGCCATCTACATGGCTACGGGTCTGTGCTGTACACAATGATCTCTGTCGCACGTCTGATGAAGTTGGTATATTGTGTGCCGCCAAGGTCGAGAATGGCTTGCTCGTGGTAGCTCTGTATCTCTCGCCCACGGGACTCACCAAATATTTCGTGCAATGCGAAGAAAAACTCATACCAGTCATGCAGGAAAACATCCCATTCGCCCCGAGGAACGTGCGCTGCTGTGCCATCTCGGGCGAACACGCTCAAGACTAATGCTGAGGAAATAAAAAAGCCGAGCAGTCCTCGACTGGGCCGAGAGCAAGTACGATGAGATCGAGAGAATCATGTGCTTCGTCAAAGTGTTGACTCTAAAGGTCTGTTCACACTCTTGCAACCCAGTGCGACCGAGAGAGACCAGACCGGTTTTCAAGCCTTTGCGACTTCTTAGGACCGGATGCGCTGCAGCGGAGCTGGTTCAAAGAGATCGCAAGAGGCTTAAAAACCGGTCTGGTCTCTCTCGGTTTTACTGGTCGCAAGAGTGTGAACAGGCACTCAACGCTGCCTCGTTCTTACGCCCATCTCCTGCTGTCCTGTTTCCTGGCGCATGCAGGACTTAGTCAGAGTGGAGCTTCCAGATGTGAGAACTATATCTTTCCCTTTTTCCAGACGAGCGGTGAGCGAGGATACCACAATAATATATATATATATATATATATATATATATATATATATATATATATATATATATATATATATATATATATATATATATATATATATATACATATGGGTGGTTTCATCTCAAATCGTGCAGGCAAAAGAGGTCGAATTTTTAATTTCGCTGAAAAAAATATATGTTATGGCGTCGTCTCTAAAAAGGCAGTAGCCACAAACCGCAAGTCCGTCGGATTTTTCGTTCTCGACTTACGAATTTTAAAAGAGGCCGCGGCGGAAAGCAGTGTTTTTCACATCCGTCGTGGGTCGGATGTTTCGCTCAGTCTCCCGCCGTGGATTTTCAGTCCACATTATATTAACTATTTTCAAGCACTCTGTGGGCACAGGTAAAAGGCTCTAATACCTTGAAATAATTTTAGGCGTTTTGCTTTTTTTCAGTAAAAATGTCAAAAACGCCCCCTCGGTCAATTGTTGACGAATTTGACAATTAAATACTGGCGATCTACTTGGGTTGCATCAATATATTTTATGTCTATGGAGAGCCCAAAACACGCTCTTTATAGACATTATAAAATGATTTAGCTGTATTAAATATCCTTTGCGGGACATTTACTTTAATAAAGAGATAAGATAATCCGCCAACCAAAAATTGAAATAGTAGCGACCCTACGTTTCGAAACCGTTCGTTTCTTCTTCAGGGGGATGAATGAAGGACAGCAGCTTCTTCTTCTTCTAGATGTTGAGCGACTTCTTTTTCTTTTTCATTGGTCTTAGTAGGCTGGTCGTGCCGTGCGCAGTTTGTTATAACATCTTGGAGGCCGGTAATATATAAAGTTGGAAGTGCCCCTAAGGACCGATTGATGTTGTTAGAGGTTGTTTGTATGTACCATGACTCTACGAGGTGTCTTCTACGTAGATTTGATGCCGTGTCTAGGATGCTTGCGTTTTCAAAGGCAATGCGGTGGTCGAGGGTCTCGCAATGTTCAGCGAGAGCACTGCGTTCTCTGTCGAAGTTTCGCACGTCGTTTTTATGTTGGCGGAGTCGATCGTGGAAGTTCTTCGATTCGCCGATATAGGAGGCGGGGCATTGGGAGCATGGAATCTTATAAATGACGCCCTGGGCCCTGTCCTTCGGTGGCTTGTCCTTTGGGCGGGGTAGGAAGTGCCCAAGAGTTGACACCGGTTTGTGTGCAACCATAATATGTTCCTTTGCGAATAGTCTGGATAGTAGTTCGCTCGTTCCTTTCACGTAAGGGATGCTGACGCGTGCTAGCGGTTTGGAAGCTGTTCTTGCAGGTTGGTTTATCCTATTATGGTTCTGACGGCGAACCACATGGCGAATGAAATTACCGGTATAGCCATTCTTTTTTAGGTCGTTGATGATTGTTTGTTCCTCTTTTCTTTTGTCGTTTTCAGAAGAGCACACAGCCTTAGCTCTCGTAAACAGTGTGGAGACGACAGACGCCTTGTGGCTAACCGGGTGGTTGGAATCGAACCGGAGGTAACGTCCGGAGTGAGTTGGTTTCCTGTGCACGGTAAATTTTAGGGTATCACCTTGTCTTCTGACCAGCACATCGAGAAAGGGCAAAGTGTTGTTGTGTTCGCGTTCCACGGTGAATTGTATAGCCGGTTCTATAGAGTTGAGGTGGCCGAGGAAGTTGTCCACTTCTGATCCTTGTATGATGCAGAAGCAGTCGTCAATATACCGTAGGAATATCTGGGGTCTGGATGCAAAAGATTGTAGAGCCTTCTGTTCGATTACTTCCATTGTCAGGTTGGCCATGGCAACGGAGATGGATGCGCCCATTGCCGTGCCACTAGTTTGTTGGTAGAATTGTTGTTTGAAGGAGAAGTAAGTATTGTTCAAGCAGAATTCTAGGAGACGACATATCTCATCGATGCTGAGGCAAGTTCTTGTGTCTAAGTCTTCATCCTTCTCGAGAGCTTCTCTTGTTGCGGTGACAGCCAGAGGGATCGGGACGTTTGTGAAAAGGGATACAACATCGAATGATACCAGACACTCGTCATTGTCGACCTTATTTGCGATATGCGTTCTACAAAATCAGCTGGAATTCCGTAACGTTAGTCGGCGTATTCCCGGCAAGAGGGCGATACTTACTCTGTGTAAGTAGTCTGACAAAGCTCGAAGCGGTGAAGTCGGTGAAGTCAACGATGGCGTCTCAGCGGAACGTCGGGCTTATGGATCTTGGGAAGTCCGTAAGATCCTGGAGCGAATGCATCTTCTGAAAACGACAAAGAAAGTAGGAACAAACAATCATCAGCGACCTAAAAGAATGGCTATACCGGTAATTTCATTCGCCATGTGGTTCGCCGTCAGAACCATAATAGGATAAACCAACCTGCAAGAACAGCTTCCAAACCGCTAGCACGCGTCAGCATCCCTTACGTGAAAGGAACGAGCGAACTACTATCCAGACTATTCGCAAAGGAACATATTATGGTTGCACACAAACCGGTGTCAACTCTTGGGCACTTCCTACCCCGCCCAAAGGACAAGCCACCGAAGGACAGGGCCCAGGGCGTCATTTATAAGATTCCATGCTCCCAATGCCCCGCCTCCTATATCGGCGAATCGAAGAACTTCCACGATCGACTCCGCCAACATAAAAACGACGTGCGAAACTTCGACAGAGAACGCAGTGCTCTCGCTGAACATTGCGAGACCCTCGACCACCGCATTGCCTTTGAAAACGCAAGCATCCTAGACACGGCATCAAATCTACGTAGAAGACACCTCGTAGAGTCATGGTACATACAAACAACCTCTAACAACATCAATCGGTCCTTAGGGGCACTTCCAACTTTATATATTACCGGCCTCCAAGATGTTATAACAAACTGCGCACGGCACGACCAGCCTACTAAGACCAATGAAAAAGAAAAAGAAGTCGCTCAACATCTAGAAGAAGAAGAAGCTGCTGTCCTTCATTCATCCCCCTGAAGAAGAAACGAACGGTTTCGAAACGTAGGGTCGCTACTATTTCAATTTTTGGTTGGCGGATTATCTTATCTCTTTATTATTTACCCAACCAGAGAGAATTCTCTCAAACATGTTTACCTTCAAATCTCTTCACGATGACTTTGGACAAAAGACTACCCAGCTAGCGAAACGGTACGTGAACATCTACCGCAGCATCTCTTCATTCAAGACACACTTGAATTTCACGAAGGCTTGCCGTGATGCTGAAGTTATTCCTCGAAGCTTACGGTTGAAACGGATTGTCCCAACACCAGAGGGTCATAAAGTTTTGACGCAGGCGGAGCATCGTCTGGTAAATGCTCGCATTCACGAATGCAACGCTATCCTTAAACAGAAACAGCTAGACTTGTTTTATGTACGTCAACAGCTTGAACATCGAATTCCGCACATGTTTCCATCAATACAAGCTTTTGCCGAAAAATGCGCCGCAACCGCAACTCAGAAACACCACATCTCTCAGGAAAAAAATCTGTTGACTCTGAGAAGACAGAAGGAGACGAGGCGGTACATGAAGAACTCCTCTTTTGTCACCAACTTGTCCTCGAGGTCACTCTCCAAACATGAAATTGATGTCCTCGCCAGGGGTCATAACTACAACCTCACCACCACACGGCCTCCTTTGGCTCATATGGCTGCTGCCATCGAGGACGGCATCATGCACATGGATCCTAGCAGACGGGAAGGAATCCGTCTAAAGGCAATCAGCGCACTGTCGAAACTCCCACGACGTCAACCATACAACATCTCTAAGGAGGAACACACAATGCTCCGCAAGCTCAGAGAAGACAGCACCATCGTCATCTTACCAGCGGACAAAGGCAACACGACTGTCGTCCTGGACAGAGTAGCGTACGAAGAAAAGACCCAAAAACTTCTTGACTGCTCCGCCTACAAGAAGCTCAAACGGAATCCGACGCTCGTCATACAGAGAAACTTAAACAGCATGCTGGCAACAATTTTTAAAAAATACCCGGAGTCAAAGAACCTTTACCTTCGACTTATTTGCAGAAATGGATTCGCTCCAGGATTTTACGGACTTCCCAAGATCCATAAGCCCGACGTTCCTCTGAGACCCATCGTTGACTTCACCACTTCACCACTTCGAGCTTTGTCAGACTACTTACACAGAGTAATATCCCCTCTTGCCGGGAATACGCCGACTAACGTACGGAATTCCAGCGATTTTGTAGAACGCATATCGCAAATAAGGGTCGACAATGACGAGTGTCTGGTATCATTCGATGTTGTATCCCTTTTCACAAACGTCCCGATCCCTCTGGCTGTCACCGCAACAAGAGAAGCTCTCGAGAAGGATGAAGACTTAGACACAAGAACTTGCCTCAGCATCGATGAGATATGTCGTCTCCTAGAATTCTGCTTGAACAATACTTACTTCTCCTTCAAACAACAATTCTACCAACAAACTAGTGGCACGGCAATGGGCGCATCCATCTCCGTTGCCATGGCCAACCTGACAATGGAAGTAATCGAACAGAAGGCTCTACAATCTTTTGCATCCAGACCCCAGATATTCCTACGGTATATTGACGACTGCTTCTGCATCATACAAGGATCAGAAGTGGACAACTTCCTCGGCCACCTCAACTCTATAGAACCGGCTATACAATTCACCGTGGAACGCGAACACAACAACACTTTGCCCTTTCTCGATGTGCTGGTCAGAAGACAAGGTGATACCCTAAAATTTACCGTGCACAGGAAACCAACTCACTCCGGACGTTACCTCCGGTTCGATTCCAACCACCCGGTTAGCCACAAGGCGTCTGTCGTCTCCACACTGTTTACGAGAGCTAAGGCTGTGTGCTCTTCTGAAAACGACAAAAGAAAAGAGGAACAAACAATCATCAACGACCTAAAAAAGAATGGCTATACCGGTAATTTCATTCGCCATGTGGTTCGCCGTCAGAACCATAATAGGATAAACCAACCTGCAAGAACAGCTTCCAAACCGCTAGCACGCGTCAGCATCCCTTACGTGAAAGGAACGAGCGAACTACTATCCAGACTATTCGCAAAGGAACATATTATGGTTGCACACAAACCGGTGTCAACTCTTGGGCACTTCCTACCCCGCCCAAAGGACAAGCCACCGAAGGACAGGGCCCAGGGCGTCATTTATAAGATTCCATGCTCCCAATGCCCCGCCTCCTATATCGGCGAATCGAAGAACTTCCACGATCGACTCCGCCAACATAAAAACGACGTGCGAAACTTCGACAGAGAACGCAGTGCTCTCGCTGAACATTGCGAGACCCTCGACCACCGCATTGCCTTTGAAAACGCAAGCATCCTAGACACGGCATCAAATCTACGTAGAAGACACCTCGTAGAGTCATGGTACATACAAACAACCTCTAACAACATCAATCGGTCCTTAGGGGCACTTCCAACTTTATATATTACCGGCCTCCAAGATGTTATAACAAACTGCGCACGGCACGACCAGCCTACTAAGACCAATGAAAAAGAAAAAGAAGTCGCTCAACATCTAGAAGAAGAAGAAGCTGCTGTCCTTCATTCATCCCCCTGAAGAAGAAACGAACGGTTTCGAAACGTAGGGTCGCTACTATTTCAATTTTTGGTTGGCGGATTATCTTATCTCTTTATTATTTACCCAACCAGAGAGAATTCTCTCAAACATGTTTACCTTCAA